>MU765133.1:100947-134188 GCA_026770625.1 Nicotiana glauca
ATATATATATATATATATATATATATATATATATATATATATATATATATATATATATATATATGCCATAAAGTCATATCCTCATTTCGAGAAGTAAGTCTGTGACTCCAACGCAACTATCAGAAGGAAAAGATAGACCCCAGAATAATAAAAAAATCAGTATGGGCTGGTGAACAAGATAAACTAAGAATTAGGGGCTGAGTGAAGTTATAATGGTCGACATCATGATAATTTCAGATTTCGTTCCAGCGATAACATAATGAATAATAGAATAAGATTCATGAAAATTCAGAGAATGGTCATTTAGGAAGACACTTCTCGAAAGCAAGCATTGGGAGCAAAAGTTAAGCTTAAGGGACTGTATGTGCCAGTTACAGTAAGTGCCACCCTCACGGGTAAGGAAATTTTGTTATCCCTAGTACAGAAGGATTACCGCAAGGAGAGTAAGGGTCATCGATGATGTGAAAGGACGCCAAAGATGAAGAGGTAAAATATCTATAGGTAGGTTGTCATAGCACCAACTCTTAGCACTCCCCTAAAGGGGGGAATATGGAGTGATAATAGCATTAAGTCAGAATTAAGCAGTTCTAGTAATTATAGAATGGTAAAAGAAAAATGCGATAAAAAAATGAGAGAGGGATGGGAATGCAATTATTCAAAGCCTACACATATGCTATGATTCCATAACATTGTGCAAACACGACGTCACGGAAAGGAAGTGAGGGTTCCTTCCCGGGATGTTATTGATAAAGAAGGAGCCAGTACGAAAGGTAAGTTAAGATAAAAGAAATAAACAAAGAAAGATTACGCGGAATATTGATATGAAAATGAGCCAACGAGTAGTTAGTAGTTGATTCATGAGGGACCTAGTTATGACTAGATAAGAGGATACAAACAAATCAATAGACCATGCAAGATAAACAGAATGAACACCAACATGTTGAATTCAGTATCACAAATTTAACATCATGACCTTGAGAAATATTAAGATAGAAGTTATGGTAGTTAAAGGTACCGTATGAGTGTTACAGAAATAAAAAGAGAGTGCCACTGGGAAGACAGTCAAAATATCAGTTCAGAAGCAACCCTACAAGCCCAAGGGCATGGAGGTAAGTAAATACAGATAAGTATAGGGAAGGAAGGACATCAGAAGGTCCGTCGAGTATACAATCTAAAAAGCTCATAGATTTACAAGAGTAAAAGGGTCCTCCCCAAGTATTATAATCAATGACTAGCTAAGGAAATAAGGAAGAAGGTAAGAACCTAAGAAAAATGACCTAAAAAGGAAATGGTCTTGTAACAATAGTTTCAAAACAATATTGTATGCACTCCATAAGAAAGTGATGCCTACCATGGGTATTGAATGTGAAGCAAAATCAGAAGTGATATTCAAGATCATACGAGTTTTATGGAATTCCAATATGCGTGGGCACTAAGATAAGCTAAGTATGCATGCCACAAGTGGCAAAACGTCCAAGAGAAGTAATAGCTTACTTTAAAAAAGAGTTGAGAGGGAACAGAAGGAATTATTCTAGCAATTATCTACAGTTAGTTACGTTATGAATGCACTTAAGATTCGGAGTATTATCCATGCAGCATATATGTTGACAATCATACAGCCGTAGAAGATTCTGGTGAACGTTAAAAGAAAGAAATGAGCCCAGGTCATAAATGAAGGATTAAATTTTTAAAGGATTGTATCATGCTATATTACTCAGGGCCCATAAATGGCTAAACAGAATAACTTATACCATGAACCCTAGAGCGGGAGATAATTTAAGCCGACATGTAGGCCGATCAGAAGTAGGAGGAAACTAAAGAGTTACATCAACGAAGTAAATCAGGAATTCAGTTATTGGACCTAGAAATTATAGAAATCGTGATTGGGAATATTGCAGAATTACTATTAATATCAGAGGTATAAGGGAGATATTACAATAACCATAATCTATATCGCTCAACGGTAAAGCCAGTTAGAGGATGTACTATCCTCATTAGAAGTCAGTATGAAGCTCCCACTAAATTGTGTATGCCAAGAGGTGCAATTATTACAATAGACTTTAAGTTAAGAACGTGGACTATACCTATGTGGAAGGGAGGTCATGAATGATATAGAAGCTACAATGCAAGATTTTAAGATAAGTAATGTAAAGGTGGACAACGTAAGAAATACTCAAATATAGAAGTTGTGAATAGTCCTTACTATGGATAAAAGTCTTGAAGTGCGAGGATTTAATATCTAGGAATAATAGTGGCATTGTCAGTAGCATATCTTCCAGCATATGGTCTAGGTATCAAGAAGCCTGATTAAGAGAGTAAAGAAAAGTTAGAGACGCTGTGATGTCTCGCTTGATGTTTCAGAACACATAAGGAAATCTGTGATGCAACCAAGTTGAAAGGTTGCAAGTAATATAAATATATATATGTATGTCACAATATATTGTACGGTGAAAGGACAAGGTTCTACAAGACAGGAGTAAGGGTAAGAAAGGGCGAGTGAGAAGGTAACGAAAATGTATAAGTCCTCAGGATTAAGCCCATGAAGACAAGAAGAGCAGATGGTTCCTCTAAGTTATACAAAGCTCACTGTAGCCTGAATGAATGCAAAAGATTCTAAGACTAATAGCATTTAGAAGAGATGGAATGCTGCCCTGGTAGTAGAATGAGGGTGTGATTTTGATAGATAAAGGGCGATGTTTTGGCCTTCGATTGAGTAATGGTCTGACAAAGAAAAGAAAGGGATTTCATGAGTTGGAAAAGATTAAACTACCCATATAAGGTAAGTACATTGTGATGTTATAAAGTATGGTTCTGGGAGTATAGTATCACCCCTAGGTGGATCAATCTAACTACTACAGATATCCCCGATGAGACCTGAGCCCTAGAAGCAGTGTTACATAAAAGATCAAGTTATCAATGGCAGATGCTGAATCAATATTAAGGTGAATCAACAATAGATGGATAAAAGTTCAACAGTAAGAGATGATATTAGATCATCAGTCTTAAGGATAAGCAACGAAAGTAACCAGGAGTTGGTGGCAAACCTTAGTAATGATAAAGTCATACGAATGGATAAGCGGATCTATGAAATAAGATATAACAATATTCTTAAGTCCAAAATGTTCCAAACGGACCCCTTTTCAAGCTCTGTATATGTTTACAAAGTGAGACCTAGAGATTTGTTAAAGCTGGAGGGAAAAGGAAAGATGAGTTGCAGAAGCACACTTGCAAAGCCAGAATCATACAGGTTGCATGTGTAACGAGCTGAGTGATTGTTTTGCCTTTTAGAACCCCGTTCCCTTAAATAAAACTTCCCGTGCTTGCTTTAGCTAACTTATAACTTGCGGGGACGGTTGGTTCGGGAGTTGGAAGAGTTTTGTGTAAAAATATGTCCATTCGTTTCTTTAAGATTCTCTTAAAAGACCAAGTTTGACTTCGGTTAAATTTTTAGGAAAACGGACCTGGATTCATGATTTGACGGTTCTGGACGGTCCGTGGGAAAATATGGGACCTGGGCATATGTCCGGAATCGAATTTCGAGGTCCCAAGCCCGAGTAATGATTTTTTATTTAAAATTGTTAAATTGAAGTTTTAAAGAATTAGAGAAAATAAGTATTCATTGATTTCCTAGGTATCAGGTTTAGATTTTTCGTTCCAAAGCTTGGTACAGGTCCGTAGTATTGTTTAAGACTTGCCTGTAAAATTTGGTATCAATCCGAGTAGTTTAAGGGCGTTTTGACCCGTTAGAGGAAAATTAAGAACTTGAAGTTCGTTAGTTCGATTCATTTGGTTTTAGGGGGTGATTCCTAGATTTAGCATTGTTTTTAGTGTTTCCAGGGTTTGAGTAGGTCCGCCTCATGATTTCAGACTTGTCGCTATGTTCGGGCGGGGCTCGGGAGCCCCGAGCGTCAAACGAACGAGGCTCGAGCGAAGTGGGAAAGTTGGAGAATAGCTGAAGGGTGTTGCTTCTGTCATAACCACATCTATAGTTCTAGGGCCGCAGATGCGGGAACACAGGTGCGGTCCACCCTTCGCAGAAGCGGCCAGTGGCCAGGCCAGGGGAAACCGCATATGCGGTTGCAAAGCCGTAGAAGCGGTTCCGCAAATGCAGGCCCCCGACCGCATATGCAGTCCAGCTATTTTCGCCCAGTTCTGTAGATGCGGTCGTCCTTTTATAGGTGCGGGCCTACAGATGCAGTCCCCAGATCGTAGATGCAAAAATCGCCGGGCAGTGAGTTTTTTTAATTCGAACTCAAAGGTCATTTATTTCATTACTACTCTACACTTAAGCGATTTGGGGGCTCCCAAAGAGAGGATTTCAACATAGCATTGTGAGGTAAGTAATATCCCCTCATCCTTAGTTTAAATACACGTAAATTAGGTAGATTCAACACTAAAAACTAGGTGAAATCAAAAGGTTAGAGCTAGACCAAGGGTTTTAATAAATAAGATTTAACCATGAAATTTGCTATGAAATGAAGTAGAAATCATATATTATTGATCCTTAGGTTATAGAGAACAACTTTCTTCGTAAAATCTCAGAATTCGGGCACGTGGGCAAGGTGTCGGAATTTATGAAACTTGTGAAAAAAGTTGGTAATTTACTTAAATAGTTAGAATTCGACCTTGTAAGCTTTTATTGACTAGTTCTTACTTTATTTAACCAGTTTGTTATCGTTCGTATCCGAATTGAGGGCTTGGGCTTGTTCTTGATATTGGAAGTGCACTTTGGAGTGAGGTGAGTCTCTTTCTAACCTTGTAAGAGGGAACTGTCCCCATAGGCATAATAATTAAATTATTTGTCATTGTATTCGGGGGCTACGTACGTACAAGGTGACGAGAGTCCGTGCGTAGCAACTATTATGATAAGTCTGGGTAGTTTTTATGACACATAAGCATGCTTTACGTGATATTCTAGTACAGTTTGATTAACTTGGATTTGTATGAACTATTTTGATTAAGAAGAATGAGACTGGAGAATGACCCTTATCCTGTTTGGTCTTTTAAAAGGGAATAATTGGCATTTCTATGTATGGATACTCCTTATATATATATTGATTGTTGTTGTTTCTTCTCAACGAGCTTATTTCTATTTGACCACGTCGGACGGGTGATTCACAAGCAGGGTAATAGACGCATCTATGGTTCGAGCCGTTCGACCCTTGGCAGTGCAAAATTTACTTTTATATTGGATCGGGCCGTACGTTTCTCGGTGATTATCTGTGCATGACTTATTTAGCATTCTATTATAGATTAGACTTCATATTTGCTTAAATATATAAATGGATGATCATGATGAAAATCTAAAGGAAGAATTGTTGTTTTATACTTACTAATCCTTATGATTTGAGTTATTTCTACTTATTATAAATTCTCCTCATTTTACATGACCTTACTGAGTATCGAGTCGACCTCTCGTCTCTACTTTTTCGAGATTAGATGGGATACATACTGAGTACATATTATTTATGTACTCATGCTACACTTCTGTACTTAAATGTATAGGATCTGAGGCAGGTGGATCTTGTTATCATTTTGGTGCTCACCCGAGAGCGGACTTTGAACTTCTACGGTGAGATGCTTTTCCTCCATGCCGATCCGCAACTGAAGAAGTCTTTCTTTTGTACTTTTAATTTCTGTCTATTCTGATTCAGACACTAGGATAGTATGATATTCTTTTAGGTGTATATTCTACTAGCTTCCTATAGCTTGTGACACCAGGTTCTGGCACACACACATTAGTAGACTTGTTTTTGGGATTGTATTATTATGCTACGTACATTATATATCACTTTCGGCTTTGAATCCAATTGGAGAATTTATCTCACTTAAATTTGATAATATTAACATAAAAGGATTAGAAATATTTTCCGTACTTGGCTTGCCCGACAATGGCATTGGGCGCCTTCATGACCTATTATGGAAATGGGTGGTGACAACATTGTATCAGAGCACTAGGTTCACATAGGTCTCACAAGCTATGGGCAAACCTAATAGAGTCTTGTTGATCGGTACGGAGATGTCTGTATTTATATTCGACAGGCTATGGGGTATTAGGAAAGACTACTCTTTATTCACTTCCTATCGTGCAGTGGTTGGTATACAAAATTTCCCTCTTCTATACTCTAACAAATGGTGAGAACTCGCATCGCTGACGTTCCGGACCCGAGAAGAGCAGCTCCCCCCATTGCTAGAGGCCAAGGCAGAGGCCGGGGGAGGGCACTGGCCCATGGTAGGGGGCGAGGGCATCCCAGAGCCATTCCAGTTGCACCGCCAGCAGATCCTGCGATGGATCCCATTATTGCGGAGCAGGGTAAGGTTCCCGCGGCTGAGCCTATCCCGACAGATTTCATGATGTCACCGGGATTTCAGGAGGTCATGGGTCGCATGCTATGGTTCATGGACACTATGACTCAGGCTGGGTTATTTCCAGCAGATCCAGCTAGTTCACAGGCAGGAGGGGGAGCCCAGACCCCCACTGCTCAGGCTCCAGGTCACACAGCTGCGGTATATCAGACTCCGGGTGCACTACCCGCTGATGGGGATCAGCCAGTTGCTGCAGTGTCACCCTAGCCCAGGCCAATTATGGACGGCAATTTGTAGAAATTATTGGACAGCTGGACTAGGCTTCACCCTCCAGTCTTCGGGGTGAGCGTCATGAGGATGCCTAGGACTTCATTGATAGGTGGAGGGACAGACTGCACAACATAAGGATATTGGAGTCGCATGGAGTTGACTTCACCACTTTTCAGCTGGAGGGCAAAGGCCGTAGATGGTGGCAGTCTTATGCACCTGGCAGGCCAGCATGTTCTCCTCCCTTCACTTGGGGTTAGTTCACACAGTTATTCCTGGATCGATACATCCCACCCTCTAAGAGGGAAGAGCTGTAGTATCAGTTTGAGCATCTAGAGCAGGGTCAGATGTCAGTGACCGATTATGAGGTGAGGTTCTCTGAGTTGTCTCGCCATGCACTCATGATACTTCCCACAGCGGCAGAGAGAGTACGGAGGTTTGTTGCGGGGTTACACCCCACTATCTGATTTGGTATGGCCTGAGAGGTAGAGATAGGTACAGGGTACCAACTAGTGATTGACATTACTCGCAGGATTGAGGGTTATCGTCCGAGGGGTAGAGAGCAGATGCGGCAGGAAAAGAGGGATAGATTTTTAGGAGAGTTCAGAGGTGCCCCAGCTAGGGGTAGAGGTCACTTCATGAGGGGTCAACCCAGCAGGCCCTCATATTCAACACCGCCACCTCCTTCCCGAGGTGCCCTAGCGAGGCCTTATTTCAGTGCGATGCTGGAAGGTTTTTATCGCCCACCAGCTATGCAGGATTTCTCTAGCGGGTACTCTCGGTATCAGGATTCTTCTAGCATTCCCTTTAGTGCCGTGCCAGAGAGTTCCTTTCGCCTGCCAGCTATCCAGGGTTCTTCCAGTAGTTATTCGGCTTAGTAGACTAAGACTCCAGGGCAGCAGGCTATGGTGCCTAGAGCGTTCTACGAGTGTGTAGATCCGGGTCATCTGAAGAGGACTTGCACCAGGCTTCGGGGTAAGGCAGTACAGCAGGGTCAGCAGCCCATGATTCCAGCACCAGCTGCCCAGCCACTTAGAGGCGGAGGGCTGGCTAGCAGAGGCCATCCTAGAGGTGGAGGCCAGACAGGGAGAGGTTAGCTCGCTATTCCTCAATCAGGTGGAGGCCATCCAGTCGGTGCTCTAGCTAGGTTCTATGCTCTTCCAGCCAGGCCAGATGCATTGGCCTCAGATGCTATCATCATAGGTATTATTTCCATTAGTGGTAGGGATGCTTCAGTATTATTTGATCCAGGGTCTACTTATTCATATGTATCATCTCTGTTCTCTCGCTTCCTGGTTATTTCTCCTGAGCCTTTGGGTGTTCCTGTTCATATGTCCACTCATGTGGGTGATTTTGTGGTTGTGGATCGGATCTACCGGTCCTGTGTGGTCACTTTCTGTGGTTTCAAGACTAGAGCAGATCTTCTGTTGCTTAATATGATCGATTTGGAGGTCATCCTGGGCATGGATTGGTAATCTCCATATAACGCCGTCCTTGATTACCATGCAAGACTGTTTCACTAGCAATGCCAAGATTGCCGAGATTGGAGTGGAAGGGTTCCACAATTGATATACCTAGCAGGGTTATTTCCTTCCTGAAGGTTCAGCAGATGGTCGGGAAAGGGTGTTTGGCTTACTTAGCTTATGTTTGAGACACCACTACAGAGTCTCCAATAATTGATTCAGTGCCAGTAGTCCGAGAGTTCGCTGATAATTTTCCTTCTGATCTTCTTAGCAGGCCTCCGGATCGTGATATTGATTTCTATATTGATTTGGCTCCAGGAACTCAGCCTATATCTATTCCACCATACCGTATGGCTCCTAAGGAGTTGGAGGAGTAGCTGGAGGAGCTGTTAGCAAAGGGGTTTGTTAGGCCCAGTGTATCGCCCTGGGGTGCACTAGTGTTATTTGTGAAAAAAAGGATGGGGCTATGCGGATGTGCATGGATTACCGCCAGTTGAAAAAAGTCACCATCAAGAACAAGTGTTCGTTGCCTCGTATTGATGATTTGTTTGAACAGCTACAGGGCGGGTGTTCTGTAAGATTGAGTTGAGTTCAGGGTATCATTAGTTGAAGATTCAGGACTCGGATGTTCCGAAGACTGCATTCAGGACTAGATATGACCACTATGAGTTTCTAGTGATGTCCTTTGGCTTGACTAATGTCGCAGAAACATTTATGGACTTGATGAACACGGTGTTCAGGCCTTATATTGATTCCTTTGTTATCATCTTCATTGACAACATCTTGATATACTCACGTAGCCTGGGGGAGCACGAGCAGCATTTAAGAGTAGTGCTTCATACCTTGCGAGAGCAGAAGCTATATGCTAAGTTCTCCAAGAGTGAGTTTTGGCTAGAGTCAGTGGCATTCTTGGGGCATGTTGTGTCGGGAGAGGGTATTAAGGTGGATCCCAAGAAAATAGAGGCAGTTCATAGTTGGCCGCATCCTACTTCAGTGACCTTGATTAGGAGTTTCCTGGGATTAGGAGGTTATTACCGAAGATTTGTGCAGGGCTTTTCATCTATTGTATCACCGTTGACCAGATTGACCTAGAAGGGTGCTCTATTCCGTTGGTCCGATGATTGTGAGGAGAGCTTTCAGAAGCTCAAGACAGCTTTGACTACGGCATCAGTTCTTGTATTTCCTTCCGGCTCTGAAATGTATACGGTATATTGCGACGCTTTACGCGTTAGTTTGGGGAGTGTATTGATGCAGGAGGGGCGAGTTATTGCATATGCTTCACGTCAATTGAAGGTTCACGAAAAGAATTACCCTGTGCACGATCTAGATTTGGCACCGATTGTTCATGCTCTTAAGATATGTAGGCATTATTTTTATGGGGTGGAATGTGAGGTTTATACCAATCATTGCAGCATACAGCATTCGTTCAAGCAGAGGGATCTTAATTTGAGGCAGCGCAGATGGCTAGAGTTATGAAAGGATTATGACATCACCATTCTTTATCATCCGGGCAAGGAAAATGTGGTCGCGGATGCCTTGAGTAGAAAGGCGGAGAGTATGGGTAGTTTACCCTTCATTCCAGCGGAGGAGAGGCAACTAGCTTTGGACATTCAGTCCTTGGCTAACAGACTTCTGAGGTTGGAAATTTCAGAGCCTATCCGAGTTCTAGCATGCGTTGCTCAGTCTTTGTTATTGGGGCAGATTAAGGCCTGACAGTTTGATGATCCACATTTGGCGGTTCTTAGAAAGACAGTACTTTAGGGAGGTGCCAAGGAGGTTTCTATTGGCGAGGATGGTGTTTTGCGACTCCAGGGTCATCTATGTGTTCCTAATGTTGATGGTCTGAGGAAGAGGATCCTAGAGGAGGCACATAGTTCGCGGTATTCTATCCACCCCGGAGTTACAAATATGTATCGTGATTTGAGGTAGCATTACTGGTGGCGAGGGATGAAGAAAGACATAGTGAAGTATGTGACTAAGTGTTTGAATTGCCAGCAGGTCAAGTATGAACATCAGAGACCGGGTGGCCTACTTCAGCAGATTCCTGTACCAGAATGGAAGTGGGAATGCATCACCATGGACTTCGTAGTTGGGTTGCTGCGGACTTTGCGAAAGGTTGATTCAGTGTGGGTCATTGTGGATAGGTTGACCAAGTCGGCCCATTTAATTCCAGTGGTGACTACTTATACAGCGGAGAGGTATGCTCAGATTTATATTTGGGAGATAGTCCGATTGCATCGTGTACCAGTTTCCATCATATCAGACAGAGGCCCTCAGTTCACTTCCCATTTCTGGAGAGTCGTTCAGAGCGAGTTGGGGACCCATGTAGATCTTAGCGTTGCATTCCATCCTCAGACCGACGGGCAGTCGGAGCGGACAGTTCAAATTTTAGAGGATATGCTAAGAGCATGTGTGATTGACTTTGGAGGGCAGTGGGATCAGTTCTTGCCTTTGGTGGAGTTTGCGTACAACAACAACAATCATTCCAGCATGGAGATGGACCCGTACGAGCCTTTATATGGTCGACGATGTTGTTCTCCTATCGGGTGGTTTAAGCCCGGCGAGGCTAAGCTACTGGGTACAGATTGGTACAAGATGCCTTGGATAAGGTGAAGTTGATTCAGGAGAGGCTTCGCACAAATCAATCCAGACAGAAGAGTTACGCGAATCAGAAGGTGCGTGATGTATAATTTATGGTTGGCGAGAAGGTTCTCCTGAAGTTCTCGCCCATGAAGGGCATTATGAGATTCGCGAAGAAGGGCAGGTTGAGCCCAAGGTTTATTTTCCCCTTTGAGGTGTTGAGACGAGTTGGGAGGTTGCCTATGAGCTTGCTTTACCCCCAGTTTATCGTGAGTTCATCCAGTTTTCCATGTTTCGATGCTTCGGAAGTATCATGCCGACCTATCACACGTGTTGGACTTAAGTACTATTCAGTTAGATGAAGAGTTTGGGCTACAAGGAGGAGCCAGTTGCCATTATTGATAGACAGGATCGGCAGTTGAGGTCCAAGAGGATTTCTACGGTTAGGGTCCAGTGGAGGGGCCAACCGGTTGAGGAGGCGATGTGGGAGTCCGAGGAGGACATGCAGAGCATATATCCCCACTTATTCAGTAGTCCAAGTACTTTTCTATGTCTGTTTGAGGGCGAACGTTTGTTTAAGAGGTGGAGAATATAACGACTCGACTGGTCGTTTTGCCTTTTAGAACCCCGTTCCCTTAAATAAAACTTCCCGCACTTGTTTTAGCTACTTCTGTCATAACTGCATATGCACTTCTAGGGCCGCAGATGCCGAACCGCAGGTGCGGTCCACACTTCGCAGAAGCAGCCAGTGGCTAGGCTAGGGGAAACTGCAGATGCAATTGCAAAGCCGCAGAAGTGGGACCCCGACCGCAGATGCGGTCCTCCTTTTGCACGTGCGGGACCACAGATGCGGAAATCGGTGGGCAGTGAGTTCATTTAATTTTAACTCAAAGGTCATTTATTTCATTACTACTCTACACTTGGGCGATTTGGGGGCTTCCAAAGAGAGCATTTCAACATAGCATTGTGAGGTAAGTAATATCCACTCATCCTTAGTTTAAATACACATACATTAGGTAGATTCAACACTAAAAACTAGGTAAAATCAAAGGGTTAGAGCTAGACCTAGGGTTTTGATAAATCTAAGATTTATCCATGAAATTTGCTATTAAATAAAGTCGAAATCATATATTATTGATCCTTACGTTATAGAGAACAACTTTCTTCGAAAAATCTCGGAATCCGGGCAAGTGGGCCCAGGGTCGAAATTTAGGAAACTTGTGAAAAAGGTTGGGAAATTACTTAAATAGTTAGAATTCGAACTTGTAAGCCTTTATTGACTAGTTCTTACTTCATTTAACCAGTTTATGATCGTTCGGCTCTGAGTTGACGGCTTGGGCTTATTCTTGATATTGGAAGTGTAATTTGAAGCGAGGTGAGTCTCCTTTTTAACCTTGTAAGAGGGAATTGTCCCCATAGGTATAATAATTTAATTATTTGTCATTGTATTCGGGGGCTACGTACGTACTAGGTGATGAGTGTCCGAGCGTAGCAACTATTATGCTAAGTCCGGGTAGTTTAGGACCCATAAGCATGCTTTACGTGATATTCTAGTACAGTTTGATTAACTTGGATTCGTATGAACTATTTTGATTAAGAAGAATGAGACTAGAGAATGACCCTTATCCTGTTTGATCTTTCAAAAGGGAATAATTGGCATTTCTATGTATTTCTACTCCTCATATATATATATATATATTGATTGTTGTTGTTGCTTGTCAATGAGTTTATTTCTGTTTGACCACGTCGTATGGGTGATTCACGAGTGGGGTAATAGATGCATCTATGGTTCGAGACGTTCGAGACATTCAACTCTCGGCAGTGCACAATTTACTTTTATGTTGGATCGGGCCGTACGTTCCTCGGTAATTATCTGTGCATGACTTATTTGGCATTCTATTGTGGATTAGACTTTATATTTGCTCAAATATATAAATGGACGCTCGTGATTAAAATCTAAAGGAAGGATTGTTGTTTTATACTTACTAATCTTTATGATTTGAGTTATTTCTACTTATTATAACTTCTCTTCATTTTACATGACCTTAGTAAGTATAGAGTCGACCTCTCGTCTCTACTTCTTCGAGATTAGACGGGATACTTACTGGGTACATATTATTTATGTACTCATGCTACACTTATGTACTTAAATGTACAGGATCTGAGGCAGGTAAATCTGGTTATCATTCTGGTGCGCACCCGTGAGCAGACTTGGGACTTCTACGGTGAGCTACTTTTCCTCCATGCCGACCCGCAACTGAAGAAGTCTTTCCTTTGTACTTTTAATTTCTGTCTATTCTGATTCAGACAGTAGGGTAGTATGACATTCTTTTGGGTGTATATTCTACTAGCTACCCATAGCTTGTGACACTAGGTTCTAGCATACACACATTAGTAGACTTGTTTTTGGGATTATATTATTATGCTACTTATATTATTTATCACTTTCGGCTTTGAATCCAATTGGAGAATTTATCTCACTTAAATTTGATAATATTAACATAAAAAAATTAGAAATATTTTCTGCACTTGGCTTGTCCGGCAATGGCGTTGGGCGCCTTCATAACCTATTATGAAAATCGGTCGTGATAGCATGATAGATGGTAGCAAAAGTTACGAGATTAGAATGATTTTAACTACAAGTCGTGGTATGAGAAATATGCGTAAAGGGAGGATTGCCTTGGACTTTGGATCTATTCACAGAATAGTCGCCTAGATGGCAAGGTGAGTACTAAAGTATTCGCAAGACATAGATTATGAAAATGATAAGTGCACCAGTAAACATTCGAGGACGAATGTTTCAAATGGGGGAATAATATTACATCCCATATTTTCGTACGTGACAGTGCGCCATAAATAAATTAATGGAAGCTCGAAAATGAAATGGTGCATCCCACATTTTCGGACTTTAAAGTTTTGTCGTAAGTTAATCGACGTAAGCTCGGGAATGAGATTATTTTTTAGATTAACATATTTTTGCTATTTATAACAAGCGATAAGTAAGTTTCATGAAGGATAAATGGTACACGAATTAAAGAAAACGAGTTTAGTTTAAGGTGGCTGATTTGGGATAAAATACGGGTCGAGCGATAATTCCGATATTTATGGACTAGTACCATACAAGTTACCATATAACCAAGGTGTATGATATACAAAGTAATTAAAAATAAATAGAATTTTAAATAATTTGAGATGATTTTTAAATTATGTGGGTAATTGATTAATTATCGGGTAACGGGACATTACCTAATTAACTAATAAATGGATAAAATTTTATAATTTTCACCCTCCAAAAACGTGGTAGCAAGGGAGCTAACAAAACCAATGACTAAGTGCCATATTGGCTTATGTGGCTATGTAGGATAACAAGATATTTATGCCTAACATTTTCACTTTCCAACAATACTTTAATTCTAAGACCTTTAACGAAAGAAAAACTTTCCATGACTTTTAACAAATTAAGAGACTTATATCTCCAAGGAATAGAGAGGGCTCTTGATAAAACCATCTTAAGCTTCTTAAATGAGTTTCAGTACGAAGATCTAGTCAAGCCATTAAGTAAGTCCATTTTGACGTTAGATGCAATTGAAGTTTCTGATATTTATAAACCAAGCTTTCCGCAAACGTCTTTAAATCAAAATCTAACGATAATTATTAAGAAGCTTGACAACGTAAAAGTTTTGTGGTTCTAAAGGAGTACGGTGTACTCTTTTCCAAGAACATCATACAGATTTTTCCTACTCCAGGTATGTTAAGGCTATCCGTTCCTTCTTTTTGGCATGATTCAAATTATACAGAAGAAACGAGCAAACGCACGGTTTCTATAAATTATTTTATTCACAGAAATACTAGGGGTGGCTATATTCTTGATCCCCATGTGAATTATTATTATCTTCTATTCATGGGTCCCAGGAAAATACGAAAAGGTTATGGAGTTATATACGCACAACCACCTGATCAACTGGTATTCGTTGATCATTTTTGCCAACAATAGCCGAGTTGATATGATGGGATGTCCTTAGAGGCCTGATGATATTATGAAACATGTACTTATGCACGACATGATATTCATACGCATATACATGATACTATAATTATTTCATTATTTACGGAGCTATCTAGACTTACAGATTGAGTCATTTACTCTATAATACCTCCATGCCTATTATAAACTTATTTATGTGCCTTACATACTCGGTACATTATTTGTACTGACGTCCCTTTTGCCTGGGGACACCGTGTTTCATGCCCGCAGGTTTCGATAGACAGGTCGAGAGCCTTTCAAGTAGGCTATCAGCTCAGCGGAAGATGTTGGTGCGCTCCATTTGCTTCGGAGTTGCTTGTTTGGTTAGTATGATTTAGACGTGTATTGTTTGATATGGCAGGACTCTGTCCCGACCTTTATGAAAATTATATATTCTTAGAGGCTTGTAGAGAAATGTCATGTACGTAAAAGCATGTACGGCCTTATCGTCCTATGTTCAGTATACGAGTGGTTATTTTGGTCTTATATGCCCGTATGTTTTATGTATAAGTTGGTATCACATGTTGTATTCCATGTATTTGAAGGCAACATTCCGGCTCAGTTATCTTTTATAGTATGAAATGAAAAGATACGTTATGTTGGTACTCGATTGAGTAAGGTACCGGATGCCTGTCGCGGCCCATCGATTTGGGTCGTGACATAGTCACACACTCACTCTCATCACACACAAGCACAGAAACACGATCAAAAGAAAAAACAAGACCAAACAAAAAAAGCAAGGAAAGAAAAGAGAAAAGATAAAAAACACACACAGTCACACGAAGAGGACCGGACTTGCATAGATTAATCACCTTGTCCACAATATTATACTCATGCATCTGGTATGTTATTTTCTTCCCTCTTTCTCGAGGTTGTATTGCATGTTTCTTGCTCATTTCTGAGTTCCCATAGTAATTTCCCCTAATTCGCCATTTCCCTCTGTTTAATATTGATATAAGGGTGAGGAAATTAGTTAAGAATAGGTTTGTCTCGAGATTGTGTTGCATGATAAGGAATTGATTGAACTCATTTCCTCCCCCTTCTTCTCAAAAGTTTTATATTGGGATTTGGGTGGGTAATTTGAGGTGAACATTTGTGATCGAGCTGAGCATTTTTGAGTGAGGTGAGAATGATTTAACTGAAGAACACGATCTTTGCGACTCGCATAATTAGTTTGCGGTCCGCAAAGTCATCACACGTAGAAACCTAGATGGCCAGATGAAAAGTGGATTTGCAATGGGGTTTGCGATCGCAAACCGTTTTTGCGAACTGCATAGTTTCCGCAGATAGAGTCAGTTAAATTTCCTATTTAATAAGCGGAAATGCTACCACTTTGCGATCGCATAACTTAGTCTGCGGCCCTGTTTGTGATCGCATAATTATTTTTTCCTTCTGGGTATTGAAAATCTGCGATGGGTTTGTGGTTCGCATAGTTGTTATACGATCGCATAACCTATTGCAAACACTACTTCTTTCATTAAATTTTTCTCAATGTGATTCCTATGCTATTTCACCCACTCACACACTGTTTCATTAACATGAATGGCACCAAAGAGGTCTCTTTCAACGCGATCACTGCCTGCTTATGGAAGAAAATAGGATACTACTCTGAGCCAACAGGAACAACAATCCAAACGTCCACGGCCTACGACAAACCGCAACACTTCTGTGCACTCCTCCCAGTCTAAAGAGGAGGAGGAACAGAGTGACCTCAGGCCATCCGTTGACCTACAGGCTGAGTCATGACGAAAGATTGGGAAGGATCTAAATCTAAGAGTTGGGGTCACCTGCTCTATCAACCTGTATAAAGAAGGGCTAACAAAAAGAAATATTCTTTAGGAGAAGGAGTTAAGGCTAAATGGTCTGAATAAGTACTACCTCACGTGATCGAGAACATTAAGAAGAGGAAATGGGAGTTCTTCCCTGAAGCCCCAGATGAGTATAATAAGACACTTGTGTGGGAGTTCTATGCTTCTTATGGTGCCTCAACGAATACTAAGCAAAAAAGGAACAAGATATTTGCACAATATGTACATGTTCGAGGGGTCCAAGTACTCTATGACGACGCAACCATTAATGACCTATACTTTGAAGATTGGTCGTCAGGCATGGCTGAGTATGACGCCAAAGTATCCAACAAGGAAAACGAGGGTGCCTGGATTGCATCTGTCATAGCAAAGGGGACACTCTCTTGGATTGACCTACGCCAAAAGATTTACAAGAAAGATCTTACACAGGAGGGTGTATATTTGCTTAGTTTCATCTACTTCCGTATGATGCCGACTAGGAATGAAACTGACATAAACATTGATAAGGAACCCCTCATTGCATGCATCATAACAGGCATAAAGGTTGATATGGGGCAGATTATATTCAGGGAGCTAGGGATCAGAGCAAACCAAAAACAAACATCACTTCCCATGTCTCAACATCTAGTAAAGACTTACTAGCATAGTAAAATTGAGATTGTTTACCTTTATCTTTACGTACTAATACCGCACTTACCGGTACTTCTGACACAACAAGGTAAATGAACAATCTCTCGCCGTCTTTTGATTTTGCTAACAGAGGTGGATTTGATAGATATGTCTTTAAGTCCTTCATACCTTGTTGACACTCGTCAGTCCACTCAAACTGATTTTGCTTTTTCATCATTAAAAAGAATTTGAAGCATTTTTCCGATGACTTTGATATAAACCTTCCCAGAGCTTCTATTCTGCATGTTAATCTTTGTACTTCTTTCTTGCTCGTGATTATATCTAGTACTTTCTCAATATCTTTGATATGTGTGGGATTTACTTCAATACCCCTGTTAGAAATAATAAAACCTAAAAACTTACCAGAAGCCACGCCAAAAGCGCACTTTTCCGGATTTAACTTCATATTGTACTTGCAGAGAATTTCAAAGGTCTCAGACAAATGTTGAAAATGATCCTCCGCCTTTATTGACTTGAACAACATATTGTCTATGGAGACTTCCATAGTTTTTCCCAGGTGTTCTTGAAATATTTTGGTCACCAATCTCTGATTTGTGGCTCCAGCATTTTTCAAACCAAATGGCATGACTTTGTAGCAGTTAGTCCCCCTATTTGTGATAAACGAATTTTTTTCCTCATCTAGAGAGTCCATTTTTATCTGGTTATAACTAGAATATGCATCTAAAAATTTTAAAAGCTCATGACCTGCAGTAGAATCTATTAATTGATCTATATGCGGTAAAGGATATGAATCTCTAGGACAAGCCTTATTTAAATCAGTATAATCTATACAAACTTGCCATTTTCCATTCTTTTTTGGAACCATAACAGTATTAGCTAACCAGTTAGGGTACTTTACCTCTTGTATATAACTAATATTCAAATGTTTTTGTACCTCATGCTGCATCACTTGATTTTTGAAGACCCATTTCTTCCTTTTCTTTTGCTTGACAGGTTGGTGTAATTGATCCTCATTTATCTTATGAGTCATGACCTCTGGTGGTATACCTGTCATATCCGAACGAGACCAAGTAAAGCAATCTGCGTTAGCATGTAAAAATTCAATTTAACTTACCTTTTATTTCTGGGCTCAAATTTTCTCCGATGTAAACTTTTCTGTCTGGACAGTGGACAAATAATATTACAGCTTCGAGCTCCCCCGTGGTTGTTTTAATGTTCACATTTTCCTCTAGCTCTTGAATCACATTAGGTCTTGAGTTGACATCAGTCTACCTTTGTGTGTTTTGAAGTTTAGGTATGAACAATAGTGTCCTCAACTCGATTCTTTAATTGTTATTTCTCATCTGCATTGTTGGGTGTTATGTTTGCAATCACCACCGAATTAATACTTCGTGAAGCCTATTGTCCTCTGCGTATTTGTCGGATTCCCCACTACGATGGGAATTTAATAACTTAATGCAACATGGACAATACATCATCCATATCACGAATCCACAACCTTCCCAAGAATATATTATAGGCCATGTCCACGTTTGTTACTTAGAACTTTGTATCTTTGAGGACTCCTTCTACAAATGTGGCCAGTACAACATCGTCTTTTTTAACTATGCTTGAATTATCAAATCCAGACAAAGATCGTGCCTTTGGTATGACCTTGTCAGTAGCTTGCATTTCATTTACCACCCTCAGTAAAATAATGTTTAGTGAGTTACCTGGGTCAATTAAAACTCATTTTACATTAGTATCATGTACAAGTAAAGATATTACCAGTGAATTATTGTGAGGAATCATCAAGTCGTTCGCGTCTTCATCATCAAACATCATACTATCACTATCTAAGACGTGGCGAACTCGCTTTTTGTGAGTGATAGTAACTTTTGATATATTTTTCGAGGCTATGTATGTTACTCCATTGATATCACCTCCTCCGATTATGACGTTAACTGTTGTCTTTGCTGATGGAGGCTTTGGGGGTTCTTGTCTATTCTTCATGTATGATTGTCTCCCTTTCTCACTGAGCAGATCAGTAAGATAACCTTGCTTCAGTAAATGATTGAACTCTCCTTGCAAAAGCCTGCTATATACTGTTCTATAGCCATGATCATTGTGAAACTTGCACCAGAAATTTGGGTTCCTTTTGTTTGGGTCTGATCTCATTTTTTTCAGCCATCACACCTTATCTCCCACCACCAATTTAGAAGTGCTGATGTTAAAGCTATAATCTCATATTCTCTCTTGAGTACCAGAATCATTGCTTCGGGCATCTCACTCATTTTTTAACCTGTATGAAGAACTCGAATCTTTTGCCCTTGCTCTTGAATCACATCATGCATTCTCTTGTTTAGATCAAATATCTCGCCCTGCAGGTTCAATGTAAGGCTCGTACCAGGTTTTACCAAACCTTCTCTCTGATTCTGAGTGTCTCGAACCGGTATTTCATCAACCTTTGTTGTGCAACCGTATCTTCATCTATCTGCAACTTCGTGTTGTATCGATTGTGTACATCGTTTAGTTGTTGTGGGAAATTCCTGCAAATTTTCTTTCAATATTCTCGTGGCTTCTGAACTTTTCTCGTTCAAGTTGCTCGCGAATTCCATAGCCGGATAGTTTTCTATACTTGCGGCAGCATCATCCTCTCTTGTTGGAACCTATCTACGAATTCTCTAAGCAACTCTGTACTCCCTTGTTTAACTTTGAAGATGTCTTCCATCCTTTTTACAATTTTTTAGCCCCCGAATGTGCCTTTATATAGCTCAGCAAAAGAATCAATAAAATTTTCAGGTAAGACAGAATACCATGTTAACGCTCCTTTTGTGAAAGTTTTGCCAAATTTTTTAACCAAAACTGATTCGATCTCCTGCTTGCTTAAACCATTGCCTTTCACACCGATAGTGAACGCGGTTACATGATCTCGAGGTTCAGATGTCCCGTCTTATTTGGGAATATCGGGCATTTTAAACTTTTTGGGAATCAACGAATGTGCTGCACTTGGCTTCTAAGGTTTTTATGAATACTTGTCAATATTCACACCTTTAATTACGCCATGTATTTGCTCTATACACTCATTTTGGTCCTTCATCTGTTTCTACAAATTTAGCTCTAAACTTTGTAAACTAGAATTATTAGGTGTCCATAATCCTCCATCGCGAGATTGATTAGACGTTTCTTCACTTCCAGAGCTATCAAGTCCCGAACGCGGGTTCTCCAAAGTTGTTGTATTAACCGGTGGAGGAGTTTTTGCTACGTTGGGTAATTCTCCGACAAAAGTCTGCAGTACACCGTTCACATGTTCTATAATCAATTGCTTTATAGCATCCGACTTAATGGTTTGGTCGCCCCCATATTGACCATCAGTGTGCGAAGCAGATCTTTCTGGTGAACTTTCACGGGATTGCTGAGGATTTCCAGTGGGTCTGTGATGTGGTGGAGTTTCACCTTATTGATTCTGCTGGTTGTTCTCGTTAGCGGTTGTCATATTTGGTCATTACAAGTGTAGTTTAAAAAGTGAACAAATTATCAGATTTCCGTTAACGGAACTAATTTGTTTAACCCAAAAAAATTCTCAGTCAAAGTTAATATCAAGAAGAAATCAGATATCACTCCAGAATTGCAGTTAGAATATTATGAAATAAATAAAGACTAATTGCATATATTTCAATAATAATAATCAGATACCATTTCAAATGAGGATTAGGCCTTATATAAGAGTACACAATTATAACGGTTTCCTTATTTAATTCGGGTTTGTTAATGACATTAATTGCCTTGATTACAGATTAACATTTATAATCATAACAGAATCATTTATGACTGAAGATTTCCTGTAAAAACGATTAATGCCGATTTTCGTTCCTTACTTATAAGAGATTCTTGCATCTTCCTTCTTTAATGGCCTTCATACATTCTGCTCCTATTTCTTCTGTTCCAGCTATCAAAGTTGGTTCTTTTCCCAGAGAAATTCCGGGGGGTGTTTTTCCCATACCTTCTTGAATTCTTTAATCACCGAATTAGAAATGCCATATGTTACCTTGTTAGTGGTCCACGTGTCATGCCATTTTTTTCACCAATACAACGAGGGATCTAACCCATGGGTGAATCTAATATTCATTTTATAAGTTTATTTAAATTCACTACTTTTGATCTTGATCTTGTATATATGTTAAAGAAAGATATTAAGAGTATAAATTAAAGATTTTAAATCCTGTAATTTAAATGTGTTGGGTAACAATATTTAGGGGAATTTGACATTCCATGACAAACTGATCCAACAATTAGCGGAGAAAACTAATTTTTGGATTTGGCACTTAGTAGCCCAAATTGATTATTTATCTAAACAGAATTGATATCCAGTAATTGAACCATTTTCCTTAAAAATAGAAATAATATTTAACACATTATCCCTTTCTTGTGGCAGTCATCATCCTAAAAATAAGTTTCATTTTCTTTCCATTAGTATCTGAAAATCTCTTAAAATTTTCTCCCAAATCTCTCTACTTTCTTTTTCTAACTTTTTTTATTTTCTCATTTTATCAATGTATTTCAATTTTAGAGAATAACAACAATAACAACGTACAACAAATCCAGCCGAATCCTATAAAGGGAGAGGGGGAGGGGGTAGAGAAGGTAATATGTATGCAAACATTACCTCCACTTTATGAAAGTAAAGAGTCTGTTTTCAATAGACTCTCGGCTCAATAACAGTAGAAGAAAGCAATAACCAAATAATAGCAACAAGAAGGGAAAAATAGCGGAAGCAAATGGCAAAACATGTAATAACTAAGAACAAGGAATACAAGAATGCGAGATTAGTATCAACTACTGGTGATATTTATGCACCGAATAACAAGGAACTAAGAATAGGAAAATACAAGACTAGTGCTAATATTACTAGGAATACAAGGAGACACTCTCGACAACCTATCAACCACAACCTTAATTCTTGACCTCCACACTTTCCTATCGAAAGTCATGTCCTCGGTAAGCTGAAGTAGTGACATGTCATACCTAATCGCCTCTCCCTAGTACTTCTTAGGAATTTCTCTACACTTCTCTAACTCTCCATGGTCAATCTCTCACACCTCCTACCGAGACATTGGTGCCTCTACTCTTCACATGCCCAAATTATCTCACCCTCGATTCCCGTAACTTGCCTACTACAGGACCACACCATCTTTTCCCTAACAACTTCATTCCTGATCTTTTCTTTTTGGTATGCCCGCACATCCATATTAATATCCTCATTTCTGCTGGTTTCATCTTCTGTACATCCTCAGTGTCGACTTCTCTGTTGGAGGGTAAGAGCACTCGCGTCTTTGGCCCGACCTGGCCGAACGAGGAATACGACTACCAAGGGGCATACTCCCAGGAACGCATCATCCTTTTATCATTTCCCTTTTCCTTTTCTTGTTGCTAATCTATATGCAGGCAGGCAGCTGAGGCATTCAGTGGTTCTGGATCCCGTTCGAGGGCATTCTTTCCTCGATCGGGTTTCTATTGTGAAGAGGGTTCCGCCAACAAGATTATTAGCAGGACTGCACGTCCCCAGGGAAGGGACCCAAGAAGTACGCGATCTCTCTCTATTTTCCAATATGGAACCATACAAGCACACTAGATAATCCGGAGAGTCACACCCATGTAGACCAGACTCACGACAACAGAACAACATGTATTTACAACTTATATCTTCGCCAAGCAATAATGAATATTTTTCAAGCATTCGACGCTTCGAAGAAAAATATTTTCGCTTATCCTCAGCAAAAAACCTCTACATCAAATACGTCTCGAAATGCTCGGAGACTTAATCAATTCGGCACCCTCGCGACCCCAGGGTCAGGGTTCCGAGCTCACAAAGCCCTCGCGGTACGGCCCCAAGGCTACAAAAAGCGGTATTTAGGTCTAGAATGATCCGATATATTCAGAGACTCACCACGAGCAATTTGACAACTTGCACGACCCCAGGGTCGGCACTCTGGGCTCACCAATCCTTCGAAAAATAGTTCCGAGCTCACGAGAAGCTGTCTTCAAGTGAACTCGATGACTCGGAGATTGTCGCCAATCGCCACGCACTGGAAAATCTAAAAATGTAAGACCCTAACGGGCAGCCTCAACAAAACCATATCTATTCTCCCTAAAATTATAAGACCTCAACATGCATGATAAACTGTAAGACCTCAACATGCATGATAAACTATAAGACCTCAACAAGCATGGGAAACTGTAAGACCTCAACAAGCATGAAAAATCCTGCACCTTAGGCTACACGTCGCATTTGTAAGATTCCTTAAAGGGCATACCCTCGGTGCGGACGCCTAAAGCTGCTTCTCGGGGTCAAAAATGGCCCCGGCCAAATGCACACGACTACGGTCGGAACGGCTGCTACAGCCCAAATAACGCGACTCGGGGACGCCCGACTGTTGCTAAAAAAAAATCCTCCGAATCTACTTCAAAAAGAATCGGTTAAAACACAGGCTTCCCTCAACAAGCAAAAAATGAGTCCCGACTATGTCGGCTCCAAAATCAAAAAAGCGTCGATCTACTCGACCTATGGGCTATGAACCTTTCGATGTGCTCAAAACATAGGAAATTATGACTTGAAATCGAGGTTCTTTTAGAACCGACGATGGGTTAGGCAAAATAATCAATAAGACCTTAATGAGAGGAAAGAAATAAGACCTTAATGAGAGGAAAGCAAAGCCTACAAAATCCTTCGGGCCTCACATCAAACAGCGTAAGAACCATTGTCACCGGCTAAGCAAAGCCTCTGGCTTCACACCGAAATGTCTCTACGACCATCAAATTGAAAATTGACAACTTGAGGATTTAAGAGAGCTCGAATCGTAACCCGATTTGGAGACCAGATCCAAAATAGTTAAACTAAGCACAGCCTCCCGGGCTCATATCAAAAGGTTTCTACGACCAAACAGCATAAGTGTCATTTTCGTCAGCTAAGTGAGCCTCCGGGCCCTATATCAAAAGGTATATATGACCAAACAATGTAAGTGCCACCGTCACCAAATAAGCATGCCTCCGTGCCTCAAACTAAAAGGCCTCGATAGCCTAGCAACGCGGAAGGTCACCATCGCTGGACAACAACTCAGATTAAATTTAAGGGTCGATTACAGCTCGAAGCGCAATGCGACTCGAAAAGTCAACCCGGAAATTCCCCAGCCCAAACGGGCTCTAGGATAAATTAAGCTCAAGTCAGGATCCCTACTCAGAAACTGAACCTGAGACTCAAGTGTGAAGACTACTCCATAATCGAATCGATCTGGTAGGAAAACTTCAGCGATCGGAAATGCAAAATTTACAAATTACAGGGCCCCCCCTTTCTTATTAATTATATCGATTACAGGGCACAATCTCAGCCCACATCATATGATGGGATCTATATATGTGTATACACGACAAAGGAGGCAGGGAATGTTCGTTCCCCCTTTATTTCCCTTTTGGCAGCTACGGCCCCTCGGACTCTTCCTCTTCATCAAATATCATAAACTTGGCATCGAACTCCGCTCCCTCGACATGTTTGATCTCCTTTGAGAGATCGAAACCTCGAGCGTGAATCTCCTCGAGGGTCTTCCTCCGAGATTTGCATCTCTCGTACTCCCTGCTATTGCTTGCACGATCAAGGGCCTTCTTCAACTCGGCCCTAATGATGGTGTTTCTCTTTGAATAAGCAGCTATCTTCTGCCCCGAACAGGTGTTATTTATTACGACCTCGGCTCGAACGTCCGCCACCTCGATTTTCACCATATCTCAGTTGAGAGCCTTGCAATCATCTTTGTCCGAGCAGAATCATCTGCGCGAGCAGCCTGAAGTTGCGCCTCAAAATCGAACATCGCGGCCACAACCCCAAATGAGCGTTAAGGCATGCCCGTAGCTCAGAAAGTTCGCGGTTGGCGGCACCAACCTCTCCCCAGAGTTGCTCCAGCTCATCCACTTTACCCATAAACTGGAACACCAGCACTTCCAAAGACCAGCAAAGGTAGAAAAGGAGATGTGAAGGAAATACGAGCCAGCAAGGCGGAATACCTGTTTCTCCAAGAGAACCTCCCAGGCACGGCTTTGGTCCACCTCGCGCCTTAAAAAAGCAAGCTCGTTTTCCTTTACCGCATATAGAAGGTGGAGGGAACTTCCCCTTTTTCGAGCCTTCTGTAGATGAGTATCGTAATGAAGGTGCTCGGCTTTGAGCCTGTCAAAAGCCTGAAAAGGAGCCAAGCGCATGAAGAAAAAGGAAGGATATACTAGGTTGTAGCATCTTTATCGCAAGCAAGAACTCACAGCAAGACCAGAATGGTGAGCCTCACCAAGGGCCGAAGCTATGTCCAATAAAACTTTGGTCCCGGAAGCTAGCCGATCGATCGAATAATTTCCTCTCAACCGTTGCGGAGAAGGTGCCTCATCGCAAGCCTCCTTATACCACAGAAAATCTTTTCTTTTTCCAGCACTCCTCAACTCTTGAACCGGCGATCTCGCCGAATGAACTCCCGATGCCTGCAGTAGGGAAACCGAGCATACCAGCAAAGGAGAGGCCACCGCAAAAAATTCAAAGAGAGGAGTGAAAAGGGAACGCCAGACACCTACCGCGACAATTTACCTCCTACCTCCCTTTTGAAAGATCTCATCACCGGCGCCTATCGTTAGTCCAGCATGCTGCTAATCTGCGAGACCATTCAGCTAAGTTCGGAACCTCATTAGGCAACCAACGAGCATCTACAAACAAAAGACGGGAAGAAATCGCTATGAGTCCTACCTCTTATGAAGGAGAGAAAGGATAGTTCGTACAGAGAGCTTAAGAGAAACCAGGCCTTGAAAGCGCAATTGCCGGTACAACCTTATGAGGTGACTAAGAGTAAAATCTACCCCAGCTTTGTCATCGAAGTATCTCATCGACCGCAGTATGCTCTAGAAGAAAGGATGAACCTACACCAGCATTACTTGATACCTTCTACAAAAATCGAGCACAACCTAGTCCGGGGAACCCAGCTCGAGAACGATGGTGTACACACTCAAGAAGCCTTCGACGTACGTCATGAAGCTCTCCTCAGGGGAAGGAGCTTGCAGGACCACGCCATCCCCCTATCTACATTTTCTTCTAATCTCCTCGAGGTCCTTCTCTACCACCGAAGAGGCAATCCTAAACACATGCCCCCGACGACCCGGAATATTAGAAGGTTTTCCCAGCATAGCAACGCCTCTCAGGGATGTATGCTCCGAGTATTGCCCCCCCTCCCCTATATCGAGGAAAGACTGCCATCGCCATCTTAAGGCGGAATAAAGTATGAAGTACCCTTCGCCCAAACATCAGACGTCGAAGTAGCGGCCATGATCACGATAGAATAATAGGGAGAGGAAAAGTATTCAAGCAGAAATCACCTAAAGCAGAGAAATGGGGAAGCTCGCGGAAAGTACCTGTCGCTACAGAGGAATGAGCCTATCAAATAAGAAGATGCAGTAATCGTCGCTTGGGGAAGGAATAGACGAATATATAAGGGCCAGGCAACAACCGGCCAAATTTCCCAAACATGCCAATTAATTCGGGTCGCGTTAACATCACACTTCCCTTGGGGAATGCAATGACGAAACTACTCCAGACTCCCACGTGTTTCGTGAAAAAAGGAGGAGGGCCCCCCAGAATCTCTGACGACGTTCCCCTGAGCTCACAACTCAACCTCGACTTCAAAACACAAAAGGGCTCTGAAGGTCTGATGCCCAGTGCTCTGAAGCAAAAAAGAACTACCGAAATAAAGGCTCCCTTTTCTATTAACAAAATAGTTGTACATCTTTGCAATATTCGAAAGGAAGAACATATGAAACAGAAAAAGAAAAAAAAGGGGGTCTTGGAGACTACTCCTCGCCGCTATCCTCTTTGCCCTCGTCGGGAGTAATTAGATGCTCCAGTTTCTCGTCCATCTCACGGGCCATGTTCAGATCAGCAAATAGCTCGAAGCCCCGGGCCATGAGTTCTTCAAGAACCTCACTTTTTCCTTTCGCCTTGGCATGATCAACAGCATGGACAAGTTTCTGCTCGGCCACCAGGGAAATGTCACGGGCCATCGCATGCGTCGTAGCCACGTTTGCCTTATAAGCATCGGAATCACGTTCCAAACCAAGCTTGGCCTCGATCAAAGCATCGATCTCCTTACGAGCGTCCGAAAGGAGGCTCGATGACGTCGAAAACTCCCCAACTGCATTTTTTATTCCGCTCCCTCAACTCAGAAATCTCTGTTTCTAGCTCAACGATCCTCGAGTTTCCCTGGTCAACCTTCATTATAAAGCAAGGCGACTAATATGTTAACACCAAACACTCATATGGATGCCGAGCGGAGGAGCAGATATGAATGAAAGAAAAAGAATACCTGTGCAGTAAGAGTGGTCTTCTCCCCAAGTGCCGCCTCTAAAATAGCTCGAAGCTCTTTCACCTCCTCACCTCCTCGGATGCCTCGAAATTCAGAATCTTGCAATCTCGAAGCAATGGCATCACGCTCTTTCTCGTAATGTGCGACTTTCTCACAGAGCTATAATATGTCATGATCGTATATCTCTTTGCACTACAGCACAATAAGGAAATTGAGAAAAGCAATGAATAACGCCAAAAGGGGAAAGGGAAACTCTTAAAGAAAACTTTTCACCTACCGCAGGGATTCGTCTGCTGCTTCAACAACATCAGTTACGTCAAGATCAACCCCGTCAGGTACGTCATCGAGGATGTTGGCAAAAATGCCTTCCTCTCCGAAAGAAGTTTCGACCGGGCACCAACCATCCGTCCGGCGACTCTCAATTCTCTCGACGAAACTGAACAGTTTGGGATGAAGTCATTTGGGTTATTAACCCCGTCGAATAGCGGCCCATGCCCTGGGAAGGCTCCGAACTCCGTCCCATCTGAGCCCATAGCCATGTTAGCAAAAGCTACTCCAAATCTGGTCGAGTGGTTTGAAACCACATCGGCATGCTCACCAACAACCTCCGGCTCCTTAGCCTTGCTGGCCATAGCAGTCGTGGACTCAGCAGCCTCTGTCCGGGGCACCTACGAACCCCTCTCATTGGTCCTCGACCTCCTTCCCAGTGGACTGCCCTCATCACTTTCTTCCCCGTTTATACCGGGATCAGGGTCAGAGCGCGGGACAACGGCCTCGTTGGGTCGAGCAGTGGCCACTCTTGTTTTCCTTTTCGTGCCCGTGTCGACTCCCAAGGCTTCCTTTTCACCACCAGCGGGCGTCCTCATCAGCATCTTTTCCCCAAGGCCTGCACCAACACGGTGAGTAAAGCACAAAGGGACTACAAAATACAAGGTACATACAGAAAAGAACCCCACCATGGTTCTTGGCCACCCAGCGCCTATCTGCCACTAGGTCCCAGGATCGAAGATGATACGGAAACTTTCTGTCCAAGCGCTCTATCCACCTTGCCAAATCTAGAACCTCCTCGGGATGCCAAGGGGAAGCTGGAGAAAGTCGCCGAGAGGTTATCACAACGCTCGAAAGAAAAGTTGGGGAACGATTGAAATGAAGATATACTTACGCTGAAAGTTCAACCATTCGGGAAAAGGCACCCATTGGACCGGGATGATGTCCGAGGTGCGCACCCAAACGAACTTGCTCATCCACCCCCGGTCCTTCCCCTTATCGATGCTTGAAAAGAAAGGTTTCTGGGACCGTTTCCAAAGCTTGATCAAACCTTGATACAGTCGAGGATGGTAGAGTCTGATCAGATGATTGAGAGTGAAAACTTCACCTGCAACATCATCAGTAAAGCTCCCAAGCATCAGCACAGTCCTCCAAAAGGACGATGAGATCTGGCCAAGGGTCACACATTATCGAGTACAGAAGTCAAGGATCACCGGGTCAATGTCCAAGGGAGGAGATTTCATGAATTTATCGGGGCCCAGGGTGAGCGGGTAGGTGTATACGCAAAGAAACCGTTCCTTGAAGCTAGTAATATCATCGCCGGAGGCACGAGCTTGTAATAGTTGGTAGACTCCTCTATCATCGCGTATAATGGCGGTCCCGCACGATTTCCGGGACTATGGCATTTAATGCTCTTACTTGAATAACATCATGTCAAATGTGACCTCGAAGCCGCGAGGCTACGATTCGATATCGTTTTCCATCACTTCGTCATGAGAAACGCAGAGGCTATATGTATGCGGTAAAAATCAGAAGACTTAATTTTTGCTATCAAGAAAATTTGGGAAGCCTCCTTCGAGACCCCGAGGGTGGAAGGCTATGATCGAGTTCTCGACCTCCGGGCTCATTGAGGTCCGAATAAAAAGAAGCAGGGTTCGAGGTCAGGGTAAGAGAAGATGATTCCGTAGCGCATGGCTATACCTGACAGGGCCGGTCTATCTGTAACCCACTGAGATGACGCGCGATAGGCCGTCCCATCTTTCTACTCTTGTAAATAATATATGCATATTTTATTGAGTCCCCTCGCCTATATAAGGGGGACTCGCCCTACCTTGTAAAGGACTGATGTTGCTCCACTTCTCTAATAAGCAATAAAATCTCTCTCTCTCTCTTTCTCCTTTTCTTCTAAATTATCAGTGTTCTTCGACCCTGAGGTCGCCCCTACATTTTATTGTTCTTCATTGTTCTTCTTTAGCTCAAGATTGACGGTACAAATCGTTGTATTCATATACTTATCTGTTATCCCCTTCCCGATTACCCCCCATAAGGTTATCTTCGATAGGCCCGAGGTATGCTCGAGGCCTGTCCCCGAGGTATCTACTGACTTGTCCTAAGCCCAGGAACATCCCTTATTGGTTCGATTATCGTTTTTGGCTAGCTCGATCTTTACTATTTTTACTCTACATTTAGCACTAATCACCTTTTCAAACTAGCTCGGGAATAGATCACGTATTTTTAGAATCCCGTTTACAAATTTAATTGTTGTTACCATTTTCACGGTAAACAAATGTGTAATCAAAATGTATATTATTGCTTTATTTTCTTTCTTTATGTATATTTAAATTTTATTTTTCTTCTTGTATATCTCACTATATAACACAACATTTATAGATGCCTTTTTCTGAAATTTTGAGTCTTAAAATCGCCCATTCCGACAATGTATATCGCATATCACACATCCGACAATGTATTCAGGATATATAATATGATGTACATACATGTATATATGGCGATATACACATTAGTTGAGAGTTAACTGTAATGTTGATTCCGGATCTCCCTCTTCGATTTTAACTTCATAGTTTGAATAGAGTAATCGGTGAATGAAGTGAATAATCAGAAAAAAAATGGCAATGAAATTTTGACTGCAGAACCAATTGAGACCGGAATCGTGAAGTCCCCAACAAAAAAGCCGACGTCGATCTACTTTGACTCCCATTTCAGTGCACCATGGCTTGGGCTTTGTTTCAGAAGTTTTGGGAAAATTAATAAAGTTCAGATAAGTTAATGATGGAAAACTGATTAGCAAATGTTGTGGTTCGTGGACGGTCGACGTCGAGCTCTTATGATTGTCAAAAGTTCTTTCAGTACTCTTTCAGAAAAGTTGAGGGTAATTAGAAATTTGACAAAAGAATGATATACTATTATTAACTATTATGGGCCCAACTGGTTAGGACCTGCATAGATAATCATGGACTGCATGGAGGGAAATGTGGAATTAGCCTTTTTTTTTGGTCATTGGATGTGATAATTCAGTTGTTAATGTTTGTTAATACCTTTTTACTGTCAGCTGAGCCGACGGTATGTCGGATATACGACTTTTCTATCTTCACAAGACAAGAATAAGGTCTATGTACACATTTTTTTTCTCGAATTTTACTTATAAAATTATATTGAATTTATTATTATATTGTTATTGGATGGGGCAATCCATGCAAGCATCTGTTTTAAATTATCCATTGATAACATTTCAGTTGTATGGAGACAACTTTTTTCGATTATATATATTTTATGTCCCATTGTATCTATTTTATATACGTATAATTTTTCATTGGAGTCCTCGTCTCATTTGCACTATTATTGCATCCCGAATTTGTTTTCACGTATTATATGGAGATTGAAAAAGAAGTCCTTTTGCCAAAAAGCATGCAACAACGTTAAACCTACGGCAAACTAGTTACAACCGGTCTGTATAAATCTCAACTCAAAAGTAATTTGTTATGGTGCCTGCAACATGTAAACTACGGAATAATAATCTCTGATAGGTGGATAAATTTTTTTAAATCATTATGGTATTCATTATATATCTTTATTGACGTGCAAATCTAGTCATTTTCACAAATTTTCATTACACTATAATAGTAATTGCTGATAGTATATGTTTATCTTTTGATACAACGGTTGCATGGTGGTATGTAGTGATGTCAGGAGTCCATTTTCATGTTATTTAGCGGTACAGAAAATCTTAAAGTTTGTTTAATCAAAAAGTGGAATTTCGGTGAAAGCTTTATTTTAGAAGAACTCGGATTACTGATAATCAAAAAATAAATAAAGGAAATTGATTTTTCTAATAATAAGATGAACAGAAGAAAACAAAGTAAATTAGTATATTCCAATGATATTTTCGTGTCGTACAAATGTTCAGTCTTCTTTTTATAGCTATTTTTAAGATATACGTTTTGCCTTTGTCATAATAAGTCCATTATAGATAATTAAAGGCATTTAATGCTACGTTATAAATGATAATCATTGTAATTCAATATAGATTTTCTAATATTTCCAGTAATTAATATTTATTAAATACTCTATCTGTACTCTCTTTTGCTGTCAGTTTCATTCTCTTGGACTTAAATAGGTACGAGTGCCGAGTCTTTTGAATGTCTGCTCGTGTCTCTATCGTGCCTCTGCTCGTATCTGTTGCGACTCGTGCCTTTTTGCTGATCATCTCTCTTTGATCAGCCTACGTGTCATGACATGTCATCTTTCAATCAATTCAATATATATAAGCTCAATTTTTTCCCATACAGATAGTCCCCCCACTTGCCATTTATTCATCAATAGAATATTTGGGAAGTGGACCTCATTAAAGTGGGAATATTTGCAGCCTTTTAATTTTTCCCTGGAACTGGTTCATCAGTCTCCTCTATTTAATGCCCATGACACTTGGTGTCTCTTGGTTGACTCTGCAACCTTTCAGCCCCTTTTAAGGCTTTTTTACGGCTTCACCAATTACGAAGCATCAGTTTTCATTATGACGTTTTCATTATGACGTTTCCATCATTGCACCTTTTCTTTTGACAGTCGCTTCTGACTATAAATATAACTTTTTACCTTTTTCCATTATCCAAAAGTTCAGAATATTCAATTTTAATCTTCTTCTTCCTCGTACTACTATGTCTTATTCAAATCCTAACCCTCGGAGTCCCCATTGTTGACAACCTTTCTCTTGCTCCTATTAGAAGTGGGAGAGGGGGAAGACTGCGTAGTTTAGGTGTCACGCCCCAAAATCCGAGGAGCGCGACCGGCGCTCAACCGAGTAAACCCGACTGAGCAAGCCTGGAAGGTTTCATGCATACTACCCAACCCGGACAGACTTCGTTAATCAAATTCTATCAACATATAATTAATGATTTCCATTTTAGTTTCATTAGCAACATCATTTCGCCACTTTAAGGGTATTACAAGTGACATACTTATGTACATCAATATTTCTATTTTAATTTCCAATACCCGACGCTACCCATAACCTGTCTACGGAGCCTCTACATATAAGTGGAGAATAAAACAGAAATGCCGGCAACAAGGCTCCGGCTATACCTTATATAAATACAAAAAAAAAATAAGACTCCGGGAAGAACAGCGGCATAAGCCACGCAGGGCCCCGAGGAGAAAGGGGCTCACCAATATAGCTGATGGAAAGTGGAGGAGGTGCTACTGCCGGTGGACTGGAGTGCCTGCTACAGAACCACCTACAATCATAACACGAATGTAGCACCCCCGGCAAAAGGGACGTCAGTGCATTTGAATTGTACTAGTATGTATAACTAAATACCATTTTACTAGAAAGAACTATCAACAGATACAAACAAATAATATGGAAAAATCAAAGAAGCAATTCATATAATCTTTCAAACAGTTTCCACAACATAGATTTGGGTATTTTCGTCACGTGTTCACCGCTATTCTCAATTACCACCGCCATCTCAAGCGGAGTCCGATCACGACCCGATCGGCTAGGTCACCTCATTGGAGGCATTA
>MU765133.1:135122-178264 GCA_026770625.1 Nicotiana glauca
TAATTAATGCATAAAAATCCCTCTTTTATTAGAATCTGAAAATCAAGGGAAAAAGGGTTAGGGTTTTTACCTTTAGAAATGGAGATGAAGACACTAGCTTTAGAATTTTTCGGACCAAGCAATTCGAGAAACGATTTTTGAAGAAGATGAACTTTTCCATCAAGAATCTCTCCTCCCTCTCTCTTATTTTTTTCAGAGAATATGTAAAAATGAGGGTTTAGGGCGTTATATTAGAAAGGGGGTCGGGTTTTAAAATTAGAAAAATAAAAGCCCGGGTGAGATCTGCGGTCACATCTGCGATCGCAGAGTAGACATGCATTCCGCATAATGGACCGCAGAATTGCTCCTCAAAACCCAAATGTTCTGACACGATTTGCGACAAGAATGCGATCCGCATTCGTGTTCTGCGGTCGCATAATGCGCCGCAGAATTGACCGTATTTTAACTTTAATTTTTGACAAATCTTCTATTACACTCTGCGGTAGGAATGCGGTCCGCATTTCGATTCTGCGATCGCAGAATGGGCCGCATTTTTGACATCATCTTAGACCAATTTTCTGCTTCACTCTGCGGTAGGAATGCGGTCCGCATAGCTAATCTGCGACCGCATTCTTGACCGTAGAATTGACAATTTTCTGAAAAAATTTATTCTTTTGATTTTTAAAGCTTAGATCTACACATTCCTAACACAATATTCGGACCATGACACTATGAGCTACTAGGTTTTAAGCATAAAATTTTACGGGGCCTTACATTAGGGTCTTCTTCATCACGAATCCCCTCTATTCCTTCATCGAGTTCTACTCCTCCCTCTAGAACTAGAGGATCTCTTTCTCAAAGATCTATTTCTAAAGGTAAAGAACCCTCTGAACCGCTTCGTGAACCTTTAGTAGAGGAAATTGTTCTTTTGGCCACCGCACCTTATCACCCATGCTTCTTAAAACAGCTACGAGCTCGGAGGTGCTTACATTAAAATTATAATCACCAAATCTTGCCTTCAAGTTTCTATCCTCATCCCGAGACTCTCGCGTGTTTTGATCATTCACATACCTTGATGATGTACCCGACTCTCTATTCCTCAATCTATGATCGTACCTTGAATTGTCCTATTTTGATCGTAAATCTTTTCCCGCTGGGCCCATATATGGTTCGTATCTATTTTTACGGATCTTTTTTCGGTTTTCGCCCGAATCGAACTCACCTTTTCCTCATTTTGAAACCGTGAGATAATATCTTCTTCTATCCTTAACTTTGTGCTATACTTATTGTAAACGTCATTCCATGTTGTTGCTGGGAATTCACGAAGACTTTCCTTGAGTCGCCTCGTGGCTTCTGAGCTTTTTTCATTCAAATTACTGGTGAAGGCTATAACTGCCCAATTGTCTGGTACACGTGGTAGTGTCATTCTTTCACGCTGGAACCTATCCACGAACTCTATAAGAAACTCTAAATCCCCTTGCTTGATTTTGAAAATATCTTCCATTCTTTTTCTCGACTTTTTGAGCTCCCGAATGTGCTTTGATGAATGAATCTGCTAGCTCAGCAAAAGAATTTATGGAATTTTTGGATAAAAGAGAATACCATGTTAATGCTCCCTTAGTGAGAGCTTCACCTAATTTTTTGACCAATACTGATTCAATTTCTTGTTTGGTCAAGTTGTTGCCTTTTATGCCAGTTGTGAATTGTAACGATCCAACCCGTCATCTCATGCGAACCGCTTCATTTCCCCTATTTACCGTTTCGTTATGCTTCATTATCAGTGTCTTGTGTGAACGAGTTGAATTAGGTTGATTTTTGGAAGGAAATGAGACACTTAGTCTCTTTAAGGAAGGCTTGTTTTGGAAAAGTCAACCAGAAGTTGACCTATGAGTTAGAGGACTTGGATGTGGATTCCGATGATTTGTTTAGCTTCGGGGGATGATTTGTAACTTAGGAGTGTGATCGGAAGTGATTTTGGAGGTTCGGTGTAGAATTTAGCTTGAATTTGCGAAGTTAGTATTTTGGTGAATTCCGGTTGATAGGTGAAATTTTGATCTGAGGGCCGTAATGGAATCCTGAGAGTTGATGTATCTTTGTTGGGTGATTTGGGATGTGTGTGCAAAATTTCAAGTTATTTGGAGGTGATTTGGTTGGGTTTTTGATCAAATGCGTGTTTCAGAACTTTTAGAAGAACTTAGGCTTGAATCCGATGTAAATTTGGTATTTTGATGTTAGTTTTGGTGTTTTGAGAGTGCAACTAAGTTTGAATGATCATATGCGACGTGTTAGTATTTTCATATGCGGTCCCTTGGAGCTCGGGTGAGTTTCGAATAGGTTTGGGCTGCGTTGTGCTCGTTTTTCTTATGCTTCGACGTCGTTTCTTCAAGCATAAATGATATTCTATTGAACAAATGATCTCCGATTACTGTTTTGAATGAATCATTAGATCCGTATCGCAATTACCGACCCGTAGCAAAAGGAATCTTTGACTTTGGACATAGTATGAGGATTTTATGGCAATTTTACCAAGGTTGCCCAGATTTTCATATTATTGACGAAATTGCCCCTGAAGGCGTATTAAAAACCTGCACTATTTGCAAATTTTAAAACCTACATATATCCTTCATTATAAGGTCAAATTGAGTGATTCAAAAGTTTAAATTCATCAGAATTTCACAAGGAATCCATTGGAAGCAGTAAAACACGTGGATAGTATACCTATAATGAGCAGATCGAGTTTTCGTCCAATTTTTGAATGGGAAAAAGCTTCTGAGGCGATTTTTAAGAGAGAAAATCAGTGGGTATCACATAGGTAAGTGATTTGATTATTAAAAATCAATTATGGGTGATTATATACCATAATCCCAGCCTTTAATTCATGAAAAATAGTAGAAAAATAGGATTTTGGGGCCTGAGATTATGAGACCTTTAGGGGTCGATTTGAGGGGTCAAACGGACTCCGATTTTGGTGTTTTTTATATGTACGGAATTGGGAGAAGATGAAGAACACTTTTCCGTAAAAATTTCTAAGTTTTGAGAAGTGGGACCGGGGCTCGGGTTTTGTTAATTTTCGGATTATTGATGTTTTTCGATTATGTTCGATTGGGTATTGATCCTATTGCATAATGTGGCATATTCGTTGTGGTTTTGGTCAGATTCGACGTGCGAGGAGGTCGATTTGAGAGGCAAGGGCATAGCGAGCTAGGATTTTGGTTGGCATGAGGTTAGTAATAGATGTAAATGATGTGTTGAGGGTTTAAAACTACGAATTTGCACATCGTAGTGCTATCTTGAGGTGACTTGCACGCCGGATAATGGGCTAAAGGTAGAGAACCATCGGGGATCGTGACTTGGTCCATCCCGCTTAATAAAATTACTACCTAATTGATTGAAGCTTAGTTGATATCCTTATAAAAATGGATCAATTGTCATAATTTGGCCTCGTGCTAATTGGTTGAATCCTTCAGGGATTGCTCTTACTGGTTTCTTACCATTTTTACATCTAATTACACTTAGTCATACTATTTGGTACTGTTTTGCAAACTCAGCCACTTTTTCTCAAACATGGAACTTAAATAATATTTGTAATGAAGTTTGGGCTGAATATTTATATATTATTGTGCCCGAGGGGCTTATATGATTCTGGACTGAGTATGGGATCGGGTTGCCTGTATTATATTGATATTGATATGAGGCTTAGGGACTAATGGATGCCACAAGATGGATTGATATTGCGCTTGGGCCGTAAGCCCCCCCTCCCCCCGGAGTCTGCACACCCCCAGTGAGAGCTGTCGATGATAAATAAATGGAGCGGGCTGCACGCCGCAGCGGGTACTAGAGAGTATCGCACTATTTGTTGCATTTCTTAATTGATTGTCATTCATTTAATTATTTGTTGCAGCATCATTGCTTTCATTGGTTTATTGAGTTGATATTATCTCGATTGAACTGTTGTAATTATAGCTTACATTGTGCCTTATCGAGGATTTCTTACTCTCAGCCTTTATTTATGTTTATTACTCTCTGGGTTGGAAGTACTCACTTTACTCCGTACATCTTGGGTGCTGATTCAGGTGCACACACTGAGATTGAGTGAGACTTTTCTCTGTCAAGTATCATATCCGCGAGCATCAAGGTAGCTGCATGACGTCCGCAATCCTGATCTTCCCATCTATACTATTTATTTTATTCTGCATTTCTTCAGAATATTATGTAGTAGGTTGACACTTGTATATTAGAGTCTCAAACTTGTGACACCGGATCATTCAGGTTGTGTAGTAGTGTTTTTATTTGAGATTCTGCGTCTTTTACTTTATTTCAGATTTACATTATTAAGACTTAGTAAATTATTTATGATAATTAATTCATGAACTGTATAAAAATGGTCAAGGTTGTTGAATTGGTCGTGCTTGCCTAGTAGTGTGTTGGGCGCCATCACGACCGGGGTTGGGGTTGTGATAAGTTGGTATCAGAGCCTAGGTTACTTGGTATCGCGAGTCATGAGCCGGTTTAGTAGAGTCTCATGGATAGTTACAGAGATGTCTGTACTTATCCTCGAGAGGCTGCAGAAGCTTTAGGAAAACTTCACATTCTTGAATTCTTATCGTGCATCCTTCATTTAGCTTGAAAAGAAACTCTAGAAATTCCTTCCACGTGTTCGTTCGCGCGCATGAGCGCTCAGTATCAGATGTGACTTGATGTCTTGTGATTCCCCGATCGAGGGGCGAGATGTAATCTCTGTGAGCTTATGTTGGGCCAGTCTGGAGGACTTGAGGTCGGATCTTTTCCTATGGCTTGAGCATCGAGGTGCTGATTGTGTGAGCAAGTGTTTCGAACTTATATGTTCGGCATTGCCCCTATTAGTGGGAGTGACAGCTGGTTAGCTACGTGGCCAGTATGTTAGTGCTGAAAGGTACATCTATGTGACTTGGAGGTGATGAGGAAGACCTACTGGATGATATAAGAACTATTAGGTGTTTGAATTCCATTGCTATTCGGGGTATAGCCTAAGTTATGGGTGCGTGAAGAATCTTTTGATGTTTCCAGTTGAGAGTGAAGTAAAAATTTTATGTTGCGGTATGAGTTCAGACTCAGGAAGACTAAGCGACTGCGTACAGTTTAGGACAGTGGAAGGTATACAAAAATTGTAGTTGGAGGCAAAACAGGTGGGTCATCTCCTACGGAGTGTTCTAAATTTGTGTGATCTTTATGTTATCTATTAGAACATCTCATTTACAAGTGAAGACAATGTGTTGACATTTAAATTGGATCGCCTAGAGAGTGGGCTTAACTGTTGTGTGAGTGGATGCGAGATTTGTAGAAGAGTTAAAAAAAAATTCTAGATGATTTGTGTTTCCATAAGCTTATGAAGGATTGAGTTTAATCTCACTATGGTGTTAAGGCAGCAATGGAGTATGTGCGTTATGAGTTGTTGGGAGTGTTTTGATCTATGGCTTCGAGCCAAGTTGGGGAGTTTGCTATTGATTAGCTAATTCTACGGTTATGTGCTATGTTGGTTCTGGTTTGAGGCATGCTGGCAAATCAGTTTTGGTTGCGAAAATTGAGCCGAGGATGGCACGAGTGAAGCAAAGTTTTGACAAAGGTTATATGGTGCTTCGTAGATGTGTGAGAATCACAGGATGTATTAAGCTATTGTTGGTAAAGAATGCTCGGTGCATGGAGCAGGAATATGTTCGTTTGTATTGGGATGAGGTCATATCCTGTGGTGTCAGAGTGCTAATGAGGCACAGGTGGTTATGTTCATTTGATCAGGTGAATTGCAGTTTGAATAAGAAGTATATAACTCTCGAGAATAGTTTTAATGTGTTCAAGATTCTACATGTAACAATCAGGTGTCTTAAGGTTGTATATGTGGTTAGAGACTGTGTTTTCATTGGAAAAGTTCAAGACTTGTGGTATTTTTATGTTAATTATGGGATACTATGTATCAGTATCTGGAAAGTAAAGGTAACGAATTTAGATTCCCAGGAAGTTCTTCAGAGTAAAGTATTTTCGAATGTGGTATTTCTGAAAATATTTGAGAGAGGATTCAGTGGCTTATAGGTCTTAGACAGTGTGGTCTTGTTCTGGGGTATCGTGTAGTGAGCCTGGGTTGAGGAACTGTGGTGCTACAGCAAGGGGGAATATCAAGTTGATAATGAATCAAAATGGAAATTAGATAGATGGAATAGCTTGATAGTAGACCGAATCGGTATGGCAAGGATATGATTAATTTTTCGTATGTGTTCGAGGTAATGAGCCCTTACAAGTATTTTGCAGCAATGCTCTTGGGTTTTGATGGCTTGCTTAGCTTGGTCGAGTTAGAAGGATTCTGTACTGGCAGTTTAATTCATGCAAATGGAATTGAGAAAGTGCTTGTTGATTTCTACCCGTGGTTGAAGATGTGCATTTTCTACGAATATAAGAGACATGAAATGTGTAATGATATTTCTTCTAGATGGGATCAATGGCAGTTCTTGACTATTTGAGTGCGTAGATGTCTGTGGCTCATAAGGGAGATACAAGTTTTCCTGCTATCATTGGATGGTATGATATATGCGGTATGTTGTGGAGGATCAAGATTTGCATGTACGAGGTTTTAGTTCAGTTCTGAAAAGAAGTTCATAAAACTCTTAGGCAACGGGTAGCCTCAGATAATCAAGGAAATGGTGTTGCTAATTGGAAGCGAATTAACGAGAGTATATGTCTCAGAAAAAGGGTAATGTGATTAAACTGATGATACTTCGGTAGTATTGCAGCATTTTCTTGTTGGATCAACTGGTGGTATTCGGGTTTGCTTGGTGGCACAAGAAATTTTAAAGTATATACCGTGGCGTAATGGGGTATTTTAAGGTGTGGTATGCGTTCGGACGACAAAATTGGGACCAGGTATGATGATTCGTGTGCTATATGGAGTTAAAGACTAGGAGTTCTCATGTACAGGCTATGTCGTGGTTGTGGATCGTATGTATTCGGTACCGTTTAGCGGCAATCGGGATTTGGAGGCTCGAATGGATCTTTATTTGCTGTTTTGTTAGATTTTGGATGTGATGTTGAAATTCAGACTGGTTGTCTTAGTGTTAGGTGATGCTGAACTACTGCGCTACGGGCTATGCCAAAAATACCACGGGTTGAGTGGCGAGGTGCATTGGATTATGTTCTTGCAGAGTGGTTTATATTTCAAGGACCCAGCGGACGGCTGGGAAGGATTGCTTTTCTTAATTGGGCCTTCATGATGGATGTCAGTGCAGAGGTTCCTACCATTGGTTCTATTCCGGTGTGAAGGGATTTTTTGGATGTGTTTCTTGTGGCCGGGCATGTCGCCGGGCGAGGTTGTGGATTTCAATATTGATTTGGTGCCGGGCACCATATCGTACGGCTCTGGCATGAGTTATAGTAGTAGAAGGAGCAGCTTCAGGATTTCTTGGTAATGAGTTCGTTGGTAGGCCGATGTGGAAACGTGTTTAGCTTGAGTTGGCTTGGTTGGCCCCGAATTGTATTGTTGAGGGATAGGTTGATTCGATCGTTATTGAGCTTGTTAGTGATCTGAGGATAGCTATGAGTTGCTTTTCGGTGTTGTGAGACGTTATGATTTGTTGTTTATGGGCACATGTGGTGCGGTTCTATTGGGGATTCATAGTAAAAGTCGAGCGGGAAGAGTAATTAGGCGTTGCTCGATAAATGGAGTACTGATTATGACCTATCAGGTTGCGTGGCATATGTTATTTGTTTCACCGTGGGTGTAATGAATTGCTTTGGTTCCAGACATCAAATTGTGCGTGGCTATCGATTTTGAGCATAATGACTTGAGGGTGTTTCATGTGTAACAGCGTTTGGATAGGATCGCGCATTGTAGCGAAGCTACGTGGAGATATGACCTTTCGAGGTAGATTCAGGTGTTATATTTCTATAATGTGAGACGGGGTCTCAACCTTGTATTGTGATGGTACTGATGAGCTTGAGGTACAACTTTTTCGTTTGAGTCATTTTTCATAATTTGAGTATGTTCAGACCATTTCTTATTGGTGCGCGTATTTTACAAGTTGTGGCTTAGGCCTGTATTGAGGTGTCATATCACCAGAGTGGTGTGTTGGATTCGAGGTGATCGTTAGGGTCACTAATGAATACGAACGGATTTGATTTCAGCTTGTTGGAAGGATAATATCGAGGTTCGACTCAGAATCTGCTGTGGTATTAGCCAAAAGGGAAGTGGCTTCATGAATGGTTGATCTGAGAAATGGTTACGGTTTATTGCGTGTTTCATTTATCATTGGCAGTATATGAAAGTGTTGGAATAAGACCATAGTTGATAAGAGGTTTTCTACCGGTATTCGGGTGTTGTGGGCAACTGCTGTGAATAGAAGTTATTGTTTCGAGTGTTTGGGTTATGTAGTATATCATATGATTGCACCTGAGGTTGCATGTATGGGTTATTACAACTAGTTCGGGCTTATTCTGAGTATAGATGTGAGGTTCAGATCTTGTGTATGATTTCGGAAAATGCAATGTGGTTCTATGGTTTATGGACTAGATGGATTGTGAAATTTCAGCTATGTTGTATTATTGGACCTATGCAAGATAGGGTAATGTGGGATCACCCTCGGGTATATGCTTGGTAAGGTCATTCAGCTATTGGTTGGTTTCTGGGACAACTCTGGGTACGCTCGAGGATGAGCGTTTGTTTATGTTGGGGAGGATGTGACGATCCGACCCGTCGTCTCATGGGAACCGCTTCATTTCCCCCATTTTTTGCTTCGTTATGATTCATTATCAGTGTCTTGTGTGAACGAGTTGAATTGCGTTGATTTTTTTAAGGAAATGAGACACTTAGTCTCTTTAAGGAAGGCATGTTTTGGAAAAGTCAAGTAGAAGTCGACCTATGAGTTAGAGGGCTCTGATGTGGATTCCGACAATTCGGTTAGCTTCGGGGGATGATTTGTGACTTAGTAGTGTGGTCGGAGTGATTTTGGAGGTCCGGTATAGAATTTGGCTTGAATTGGCGAAGTTAGTATTTTGGCGAATTACGGTTGAAAGGTGAAATTTTGATGCGAAGGTCGGAATGGAATCCCGAGAGTTGATGTAGCTTCGTTAGGTGATTTAGGATGTGTGTGCAAAATTTCAGGTTATTCGGAGGTTATTTGGTTGGATTTTTGATCAAATGCGTGTTTCGGAAGTTTTAGAAGAACTTAGGCTTGAATCCGATGTAAATTATTGATGTTAGTTTTGGTGTTTTGAAAGTGCAACTAAGTTTGAATGACCATATGTGACATGTTAGTATGTTCATATGTGGTCCCTTAGAGCTCGGGTGAGTTTCGGATAGGTTTGAGCTGCGTTGTGCTCGTTTTTCTTATGCTTTGACGTCGTTTCTTCAAGAGTAAATGATATCTTATTGAAAAAATGAGCTTCGATTACATTTTTTAATGAAGCATTAGATCCGTATCATAATTATGGACCCGCAGTAAAAAGAATCGTCGAATTTGGACATCGTATGAGGATTTTATGGCCATTTTACCAAGGTTGCCCAAAATTTCAGGTTAATGATGAAATTGCCCCTGACGGCGTATTAAAACCTGCACTATTTGCAAATCTTAAAACCTACATATCTCCTTCATTATAAGGTCAAATTGAGTGATTCAAAAGCCTAAATTCATTAGAATGTCACAAGGAATCCATTGGGAGCAGTAATCCGCGTAAACATTATACTTATAATGATCAGGTCGAGTTTTCTTTCAATTTTTGAACGAGAAGAAGCTTCTGAGGCGATTTTTAAGAGAGGAAATCAGTGGGTATCACAGAGGTAAGTGATTTGATTATTAAAACTCATTTATGGGTGATTATAGACCATAATCCCAGCCTTTAATTCATGAACAATAGTCGAAAAATAGGATTTTGGGGCATGAGATTATGAGACCTTTAGGGGTCGATATGAAGGGTCAAACGGACTCCGATTTTGGTGTTCTTTATATGTGCGGAATTAGAAGAAGATGAAGAAAAATTTTCTGAAATAGTTTCTGAGTTTCGAGAAGTGGGTCCGATGCTCGGGTTTTGTCAATTTCGGGATTATTGATATTTTTCGATTGGGTATTGATCCTATAGCATAAAGTGATGTATTCGTTGTGGTTTTGATCAGATTCGTCGTGTGAGGAAGTCGATTTGAGAGGCAAGGGCATAGCGAGCTAGGATTTTGGCCAGCTTGAGGTTAGTAACAGATGTAAATGCTGTGTTGAGGGTTTGAAACCCCGACGTTGTACATCGCAGTGCTATATTGAGGTGACTTGCATGCCGGATAATGGGCGTGGGGTAAAGCACCATCGGGGATCGTGACTTGGTCCGTCCCGCTTAATAAAATTACTAACTAATTGATTGAAGCTTAGTCGATATCCTTATAAAAATGGATTAATTGTCATAATTTGGCCTCGTGCTAACTGATTGAATCCTTCAGGGATTGCTCTTACTGGTTTCTTACCATTTTTACATATAATTGAACTCAATCCTAGTATTTGATACTGTTTTTCAAACTCAGCCACTTTTTCTCAAACATGGAACTTAAATAATATTGGTAATGAAGTTTGGGCTGAATATTTATATATTATTGTGCCCGAGGGGCTTTTATGATTCTGGACTGAGTATGGGATGGGGCTGCGCACCGTAGCAATATTATATTGATATTGATATGAGGCTTAGGCCTAATGGATACCACAAGATGGCTTGATATTGCGCTTGTGCCGTAAGGGGCCCCTCCCGGAGTCTGCACACCCCCAGTGAGCGCCGTCGACGATAAATAAATGGAGCGGGTTGCACGCCGCAGCGGGTACTAGAGAGTACCGTACTATTGTTGCATTTCTTAATTGATTATCATTCATTCACTTATCTATTCCAGCATCATTATTTTCATTGGTTTATTGAATTGATATTATCTGGATTGAACTGCTGTAATTATAGCTTACATTGTGCGTATCCAGGATTTCTTACTCTCTGCCTTTATTTATGTTTATTACTCTCTGGGTTGGAAGTACTCACTTTACTCCCAACACCTTGAGTCCAGATTCAGGTGCACCCACTGAGGCTGAGTGAAACTTTTCTCTATCGAGTATCATATCCGGAAGCATCAAGGCAGCTGCATGATGTCCGCAGTCCTGATCTTCCCATCTATACTATTTATTTTATTCAGCATTTCTTCAGAATATTATGTAGTAGGTTGACACTCGTATATTAGAGGCTCAAACTTATGACACCGGATCATTTGGGCTGTGTAGTAGTGTTTTTATTTGAGATTCTGCGTATTTTACTTTATTTCAGATTTACATTATTAAGACTTAGTAAATTATTTGTGTTAATTAATTCATGAACTGTATGAAAATGGTTAAGGTTATTGAATTGGTCGGGCTTGCATAGCTGTGTGTTGGGCGCTGTCACGACCGGGTTGGGGTCGTGACATGAATGCCGTCACGTGGTCTCGTGGATCAGTTGTTTCATCCATTTGGCTTCCAAGGTTGTTGTAAATATTTGTCCATATTTATCCCTTTGATTATAGGCGGTACTCTAGGTATTTGCTCTATGCGGTCATTTTGCTTCTTGAGCTGTTTCTGCAATGTTAATACTAAATTTTGTAAATTAGAATTGACTAGGTTACCTGGTTCCATCTCATGCCTCGCTGGGGATTCCACCACTGCCCGAATTAGCAAGTCCGGAATGAGGGTTCTCCAATGTGTTGTTATTTGGACTTGGTGTTGGTGGTGCAATAGGTAACTGGCTGACAAAAGCCTCAAGAGCTTTATTGACCTGTTGAGCGATTAGCTTTTGCAAAGCTTCATTGATAGCTTCATCGTTTTCAAATTGAGCATTTGCATTTGAATGAGATCCATTAGGAGTTCCTTCTCAAGACTGCCGAGGGGAGCTTTGTGGAGAAGGGATCGGGGTTCGATCATCTTGTGGATTGCTCTGGAGTTGTTGGTTTCCTTGGTTGGTGTCATTAACGTTTGACATGATTGATGCAACAAAAAAGGTTAGATTAAGAAAGAATAGATTATCAGATTCCTCGTAACCGAACGAATTTGTTTAACCAAAAAGTGAAATTTTGGTGAAAGCTTTATTTTAGAAGAACTCGGGTTACTGATAATCAAAAAATGAATAAAGGAAATTGATCTTGCTAATAATAAGATGAACAGAAGAAAGCAAAGTAAAACAGTATATTCCGACGATATTTTCATGTTGTACAAATGTTTAGTCTTCTCCTTTTTATAGCTATTTCCAAGATTTGCCTTTGTCATAATAAAGCCATTACAGACAATTAAAGGCATTTAATGCTACGTTATAAATGATAATTATTGTGATTCAATACAGATTTTCTAACTTTTCCAGTAATTAATGCTTATTAAATACTGTATCAGTACTCTCTTTTGTTGTCAGGTTCATTCTCTTGGACTTACATAGGTACGAGCGCCGAGTCTTTTGAATGTCTGCTCGTGTCCCTGCTCGTGCCTCTGCTCGCTTCTGTTGCGACTCGTGCCTCTTTGCTGATCATCTCTCTTTGATCAACCTACGTGTCATGACATGTCATCTTTCAATCACTTCAATATATATAAGCTCAATTTTTCCCAATACAAAGTCACAGGCGAAACTAAGATTTAAAGTTTATGATTTCAAGATTTTAGTCCTTTTAAGTTATTGAATTCTAAATTAATAATTTTTATATACTCAATAAATTTTTGAAGACAAATAAAAATTTTGAACCATAATTATTAGGTTCAGCCGAACCCGTAAATCACACACTAACTCCATCCCGAGTCCGTTTGTTTGTTTGTTTGTTTTAGTTAGAGAAAGGGTTCATAAGGGTACGTATATTTAGATTACATACTTATAACCGAGAGACTATAGAGACATATAGAAAGTTTTACATATTCTTTCATTTTATCTTATACAATAAAACTTGAAGTAGGGAATTGATGCGCAAACAAACACACAAGAAAAAGATTCAACCCAATATCAGATTTAACAAGAAATGCTAGGTTATTAAGAGCAGAAATCCAAATTGATTTTCTATGAACCCTTGGATTGTATGCTAAACCCATTTACCCACGGGCCCGCCTATAAGAAGATTAAGTCCATTTCAATTCAATATTAATTTCCTTTGTTTTTGGGCTTACAAATTTTTAGTCATTATGAATTGCAAGGTTTCCTTTTATTTTATTTTTTCTGATAAATTATTCTAAATGCCATTATAATATGATTCAGTTCTGTATACAATATTTTATCAGATCTAGAACTCATATATAATTTATAAATGGAACAAATATCTTAATTGCCACTCATGTATTATAGCATGAGATAACTGAGAACGACGAACTGGCGATAAAAAATCTTTAAGATATTTTTTATCTCAGGGTGTGTTTCCACATTACAGGAACGGCTCGAATAAAGGGTACTGCCCTTCCTAATATCATTCTTTCTCCCATTATGGTAACGGAGACAAATCATTTGATAATCATATATCTATTCAGTACAATAACCCACGATAAACTCTATGTATCACTCACCCTGGGCCAAAACTAGTAGCCTAAAATTATTTCTATCTAATTAAACCACATTCTCCACCGTTTATGCAGCCCCTGTCAATTACTTTGAGTTTCGGTCTTGCGACCGTACTCCCCAGGCGTACCAAGAATAACGGATACAACAATGAGGTGCAAAATCAATGATAACATAAGCATACTTCTCAAACAAGATATCCAAACACAGTAGAATTGCTAAATCCGCATATAAAGATGATATGCACCAAGTAGTACCTATATGAACGCTTCTATATGAGTCTAGGATGATCATGTATGCTCAAAATTTAATCATAACAATATCCAGCACATCCCATATGCTCAAATATGACCCAACATGTCCCACGTGCTCAACATAATATGTGTATCACCTGTGCTCACCGAGCCTAATGTAGTATGGGTAATCCCTGACTCTGGAGGGGCATATCTAAATACAAGCGTCGCACTGAAATCCATTGTGCCATAACACATCAATATCTCAATCACCACACAACATAAACTACCGTGGCATAACAATATAAACATAAATTCGCTTATAATATTCCAATCCGGCATAATCATATCAATCCATATAAACATCTTCATATCTAAGGATGTATGCATATGTTCAAGAAAAACTAATAGAATTCCCAAGGACAGAATAAATAAGGATGCTTATAAATAATCATAACATAAAGTATGACTACGGCTAAATAAAGTGTAAACGTCTCAAGAATAGCCCATCATGCCCAAATAAGATGTCATAACCTAAGAAGTAATTTTTAGCATGAATAAATAGGCTCCCATAGTCATATAATTAAGTAAAGCATAAGTCAAGAAGAACAAACAATCAAAAAAGTGAAAAAGAAGCCTAAAACTATCCCAAACATGCTATAGCTTTAGTGTACGTGTATACGTTCATCACCTCGCATATAGCATGTAGCACACAATTCTGATTTGTAGAAAATTCCCTTCAAATAATGTTAGACCATATACTTACCTCTTCTGAGGACCGCTTCAACCCTCAAATACCTATTTTCCTTTGAAATTCTCCTCCAAATGATCTAAAGCGAACCAACAATAAAGTCAGATAAACTAATTCCAAATTATAAAGCTTTAATCTTTAATCAATTCACAAAAAGTCAACCTATGCCCTCATGGCTAAAACCTGAGTCTAAGGTCAAATCCCGTTGATCCATAACCCCACGAGTCCAAATGTGTAATTAGTTTCTAATTTCGAGCTCAAATCGGTGTTTAATATGTAAAAATACACTCTCTCAAGTGTAAATTAAAAATTCCAAATTTTACTCTTAAATTGCAGATTTAGGTATAAAAATTTATGGAAAATAAAGATATATAATCAAAACCAAGTAAGAATTAATTACCCTCAAGCTTGGGGGTAAAAATTTCCTAAAAAATTGCCTCCTCCCGAAGTTTAATTCTCAAAAATGGTAAACATGAGCTAGATCTCGACTTAAATGAATTTGCTAGGACTATTCGCAGGTGCGATAACTTATGTGCAAGTACGTACTCGCACATGCGCAACCTTGCACCACAGGTGTGCACTAGCCAGCCCTATACCTCCTTCGTAGATGCGGACCTAAGATCGTTGATGTGATCTCTGCATGTGTGACCTCATCCTCGCAGGTGTGGCTGCACCAGACACCAGAAAATTCTCACTTGGCTTAAAATGATCTGAAACCGCCCCGAAGCTCACACGAGCACCCGCGACACCATCTAATAATTCTAACAAGTCCGTATACCATATATAAACTTATACAAAGGCTCAAAATACTATAAACAATATCAAAACAAAGAATCGTGAATTAAAAAAATCTCAAACTTTCTTAAGTTCAAAATTCTAACTTTTGACAAGAAGCACAGAATCAACTCTAGGCCACCTGAGACACAAACCAAATACCCATACAAGTCCAACATCATCATATAAACTTATTGAAACCTTTGAAACACCAATACCGAGTAGCTTCCTCACTCAGTTTTCCTTTCTAAAGCACCTTTATCAAAGAGATCTCCTTCGACCTTAACTTCTGAACTTGTCTGTCCAACTTGTCTGTCCAAAATAGCTACCGGCTCTGCTTCATTGGCCAAATTCACATCGAGATTCACTGTGCGGAAGTTCAAAGTACGTAACTTGACTTCTGTATATATCCATAGCATAAAAACATGAATTACTGGATGTACTCCCATAGGCTAGGAGGCAATCAAGACTATAAGTAACCTTACCAACTCTCTCCAACAACTAAAATGGACCAATAAACCTTGAACTCAATTTGCCTTTCTTCCCATACCTCATCACACCTTTCATAGGTGAACTTTTCCAAAGTACCTTCTCACCCTCCATAACTTCCAAATTACGAAGCTTCTTTTCAGCATAACTCTTTTGCCTATTCTGAGCTGTCTGAAGTAGTTCTTGAATTAACTTCAACTTCTCTAAAACATCACGTTCCAAATTCATACCCAAGAACCTAGACTTACCAGGCCCAAACCAGCCAATATGAGAACGACACTGTCTACCATATAAAGCTACGGAGCCATGTGAATGCTGGACTGATAAATACTATTGTAAGCAAACTCCACCAAAGGTAAGAACTGATTCCAATGACCTCCAAAGTCAATAACACAAGCACGCAAGATATCTTTAAGAATATAAATAGACCTCTCGGAATAACCATCCGTCCGCGGGTGAAATGATATATTAAGCTCTACATGTGTACTTAACTCCCGCTAATCAACTCTCCAAAAATAAGATGTGAACTAAGTGATGCAATCTGAAATGATAGAAATAGGCATTCCATACAAACAAACCACCTCCCGAACGTAAATCTTGGCTAACCTCTCCAAAGTATAAGTAGTCAACACCAGTTTGAAGCGCGTAGACTTGGTCAACCTATCCAAAATGACTCATATAGCATCAAACTTCCTCAAACTATATGGTAAGCTTATGATAAAGTTCATAGTGATATGCTCTCATTTCCACTCCGGTATAACCATCTTCTGAGTCAAACCACTTGGTTTCTGATGTTCATACTTAACTTTTGTGGCAATTCAAACACTGTGAAACATGATTACAAATGTCCTTCTTCATTTTCCGGATCAATGGTGTTGCTTCAAGGCATGATATATGCTGTAGCACCTGAATGAATAAAATATTTAGAACTGTGAGTCTCCTGAAGTATCAACTCCCTTAAGCGATCAGAATTAGGTACAAAAAGTCGACCCTAAAGTCGCATAACACTATCATCTCCATTAGCCACCTTCTTAGCACCACCTCACTGTACCGTATACTTAACCACTAATAGACGGGGATCATCATATTGACGAGCCTTAATGCACTCAAACAAGTAAACTATACATCAAAACTAGAAATAACTCTACAAGGCTTAGAAATCAAATCCTGCAAATCTATTAGCCAAGGCCTGAACATCCATAGCCAAAGGCTTTTCCTCAGCTGGAATGAATGTCAAACTCCTCATACTCTCCCCCTTTCTACTCAAGTCATCCGTCACCAGATTTGCGTTACTCGAATGTTACAAGATAGTGATATCATAATCCTTAAGCAACTCAAGCCACCTACGTTGCCTCAAATTCAAATCTTTTTGCTTGAACAAGTGCTAAAGACTGTGATAATCAGTATAAACCTCACATGACACACCATACAAGTAATGCCTCCATATATTAAGCGCATGCACAATCGTCACCAACTCCAAATCATGAACTTTATAATTTTTTTCATGAGGCTTCAACTGCCATGGCGCATAAGCAATCACCTTACCATCATACATCATCACCATACCAAAACCAACGTGTGAAGTGTGAGCATGTGATTTTTGCCCTATATGAAATACTCCTATAAAATCCAAGAAAATATATTTTTCTAATTATTTGCCATTTTATAGGATTTTTATTAAATGCTTGCATTTTTGTGCACGTTTAATTTTTATTAAAATCATAAAAAATATAAAAAAATACCATGCATTCCTTTTAGGGTTTGTTTTTATATTTTAAGGATTAATTAGTTAATTATTTATTTTATTGAAAGTGAAAATAAAAAAAATGTCTCATTTTTACATGTTTTGTTTTTAATTTTTAGATTATTGATTTTTCTCTTTTAATTTAGGATGAAGTAATCTTTATAATTATTATGATTAGATAATTAGTTAGTTTCACAATTTAGATTAATTTAGGATTTTAATTAAAGAAAAAGAAAACGAAAAGAAAAAGGAAATAAAAGAGGAATTGAAGAAAAGGGTTTCTAAATCTGAATTTGGGTTCATTCACACCAAACCAGCAAAAAATATTTCACTAAAACTAACCCAAACCCAACCCAAATAATCAATATTCTTGTCCAGCTTCCCTACTTCCCAAAACGACGTTGTTTCTTTTCCTTTTGATCATAGCCGTTGGATTTTTTTGATCCAATAGCTCGGAACTAGGCGGTCATTTAATATATACCTGTCCTTAATGAGACCCCCCTACCCCTCAAAATCCCCTCACTCTTCGTCTCTCTCACCTCTCTCACCTCCTCCCTAAACTGTCGCCAGAAATCGCCTATAGCGGCGGCGATACCCCAAACTCCACCAAAATTACACCCTATAATCCCATTTCCCTACTCTTTCCAAATATCCAAGCCATCGCCTCCAACTCCTTACAAAAACTTCAAATTTTAGATCTAAATTCGGAATTCCAAAATCCTAAATCACCCAAACGGCCCCAAAATCAAATCGTACAGCCTTCACACCCCTCTGAACCCTAAACTACAATGAAGGTCCCAAAAATCCCAGTCAGTTGCTTTTAATTTTAAATCTGAAATACTGAACCCTAGTTTTCCCCTCTTTGATTTTTCTTGAGATCGATTTGTGTTGGTGTGAACCCAAAACCTCCATTGGTCGACTATTCTGGTTAAAAATAATCGATTAATGGTACTTTAAGTTCATTTCACCCCGGTGGAGTCCGATGGAAGCCCTGTTTGGTCCTATTGGAAACAAGTCTGGTAATCCCTTTGCTCTCCTTTTCTCCTTTCCTTTTCTAGTTATTCTTTTCATTTCCTTTCTTCTAATTTAGCCACATAATATGGTCTTTCCTTTTTGTTTTTTGACTGATTAGTTTTATTAATTCCATGTTTCAAGATTTCGTCACAAGAAACTTGTTTAGGTTTGGCATGATTAGGTTTAGGTTCTCATAGTCCGCCTATTCTGTTTCTCCTTTACATTTTGTTGTTGCAAATTTTGTTTCAATGTTTGTTAAGATAATTAAGATGGTGGTAAAGGTTAATCAATAGCCTATTTAGCTGATTCCTGATTGTTTTAGCTTTAGTCGGATTCAACTTTGTTTTATTTGAATTTGGCTAGTTTTGATTTCTGGCTTTCTTTGCACAAGCATGATGGGTTTCAATAGTTGTTTGAATGTAAGTTACATGCATTGATTTCATAGTATTAGTTGATCTTAAATTTGTCAATTAGATTTAAACCTCTGTATAGAAACTTAAACCTTAGTTTAATATCAGAAAAATAAAATGCAATACCCTAGATTTGCAAATTAAGGCAACCTAACCACTTGTTTGTTTCTAGAAGGTCCTAAAAATAGTTGGAATTGAATTTAAGTCAGAATATATGTCAAAGTTGAAATAGTCAGTAATTAAAAGGGTAAAACTGAATTTTTACATAGGCTAATATTAGAAGGTTCTAGGTCTTTGGACAGCTGCCCCATTTTTAGCAAAAGATGCTGAAAATTGGGTGGGAAAAAGGACAAACAACTGTAAAAAGATGCTCTGCTATTCTGATTTTTAGAATTTTATGTTAGAATATGCTTTTTTGATGCTATTTTAAAACACTCAATAAAAGAAAAATATTCCCTCATGCACACACACACAATCATTAGCATTCTCTGCATAACAATTATGAAAATACAAATCCACTGCTCTAAAATGGATACTGATTCTACAAAAATACCAAGATGACCACAAAAATGCTCTAAAAACTGGTTTCTTTAGCTGGGATTTTCTTTTTTTAAGCGGATTCTTTGCTTGAATTTCTGAGTGGCAATTTGGTTTGCTGTTACTGTGTTGGTTTTACTGTTGCTGCTCCTTTTATTTTAAAGTTTCAACCAATCTTTTCTTTCATCTTATACTTACTGGTTTCTGATTGCTATTCATTCAAGGTATTGCCTTCAGTTCCTTCCTCACATGTTGTTGTTTCTTTTTTTCTGACATGATATACTAAGAAATGAGCTTGTACAATGAATAGGTTTTATGTGATGTTTGATTGATTTGTATGGATATAGTTGAATTTACTGCTTAAAGTATCACCATGACTCTCATTGTGTGGCTTAATAATTATTTGTGACCTCTTCCCTTTTACATGTTCAAACTTAAAAAAAAATTGTTAAACTTTAGGCTAAAATGGAAAGGTTCAACATGCTGAAATGGTCATCTGCTTTTCTTTTGCTTTGTTATTTCAAAGATAGGGATGCAATAGTCAATATAATCCATGTAAATGCTAAAGCATGCTTTTATTTTTGTTGTTTTGTATGTGAGTGGACATAAAGCCAAGCAATCTCAGGGTTGGAGTTTGAAATATCTACTTGTGAGAAACAACTCTATAGTTGATTTCTTGCAAGTTTGCACCTTGGTTTGAAGGATCTGAAAGCAGGAGAAAAACCTGAAGTTAGGAGAAATTTTCCTTTTGTTTACTTTAAAAAATTTCCTTTCTTTTAGATGTTAGTTATAATGGACTGTTGGGAATGATGGACTGTTAGTTAAAAATTTTCCTTCTGCAAATTCAGGGACATTCCGTACTAAAATAGACTGTTGGAATGATTTTAAATTTATTTTTTTGTTTAATTATTAATATAGGTTCATAATATTTGAACCTCTTTGTAATAAACATTATTAATACGTGATGGTGTGGACATGGCATGACTTGCAACAAGGACAAATATGGGACTCACTTGAGCAATTGTGGGCCGTAGCGAATGGGCCTGGGCGTTAAACCCAGTGAAGTGATGTTTAGTTGTGAAGTTTTCATTAAAGATTATAGTATAAAAATATGCTATTATGTCTTGCTAGTTTTGCGTTTAATTTTAAACTAACATTGTTGTTTGATCTTTGAATAATGATTTTTACTTAAGAGCATTGAATATAATTATTGTGAATAGGCGAATTTAGTTAATTATAGAGGTGGATATGCCTCGCTAGAAAACATGTAGTAACTGGGCCCACGTACATATAAGTCCAATATGGGCTGTTTCATTCGGAATCAGCAAGACGCCTTTGAGTCCCTTCTTTCTAGGCCAAATTCCAGTCCTATCCAGCTTTGAGATTGCTGATTCAAGTAAATAATTAATGGGCCATTGTTGGCCCAAAATCCTTCTCAAAAGTAATTTAAAAGCCTAGCCTTTTACACCTTAAGCATGCCCTTAATTTAATAGATTCTTAGTGAATTCAAAATTAGGAGTAAAAATATGATGATCCTTATGCTTTGCTTAAGTGAAATACAAACCTTGTTAAAATAAAATTGAGGTGTGCCATACATAAACAAAATTTATAATTTATGGCCCTCACATTAAGTATTAACTTATTTTAGAGAAACACCTTTCAAACACTCGTAGTTTGCTTTATGCGCGTTTATAATAAAAACATCATCGCTACGGGTACGGTTTCCGTGACGTAGTAGTGATACCTAATTCTCAAATTCGGGGGTATATTTATGTGACCCAACTGCAACTTCTAAAAATTTTAATAAAATAAATATGTTGTAGATCGTGGGTATGGTTCCCGTGATACGGTTCACAATGTGTATCAAACAAACAAGTGTGCGACGATCGTAACTTGTTCAAGAAATAATTCCAAAAAATAAAAACGATTACAAAGTTAAAAATTGCACAATAGGTTTAAAATGTATAGTAAATCAGATAATAGGCCAATTATTAATAGTTTAAGCGACCGTGCTAGAACCACAGAACCTGAGAATGCCTAACACTTTCTTCCGGATTAACAGAATTCCTTACTGAGAATTTCTAGTTCGCGGACATTTAAAGTAAAGTCGAAATTTCTTCGATTTGGGATTTAAAATAAACCGGTTACTTGGGACACCAAATAAACTATCCCAAGTGGCGAATCTGAAAAATTAAAATAAAATAATCTCATTTCGAATAATATCACTTAAATTGAAAAAACTCCCATATATACCCCCTCGTGTGTGTAAAAAGGAGGTGTGACAGCTCTGGCTACTCTGTTGGGGATCATAACCCAGAACTTTTGGTTTAGGGTTCAAGAATTCGAGCTTAGAATAACTTTTATAATTGGCTTTTATTTATTATCTAATTGTTTATTACATGTTTGGGCCTAATGTGCTAAATGTCGTTTTTTACCGCTTTGATATTGTTTGAAATGTATATAAACTGTTACGAAACCTTTCTCTTCTCATCTTCGGGGATGTGCATGCTGGCATGACTCCTCTTCTCTTAATGTCATACCTTGAATTAGAAAGAGGCTCGGACAAGTTACAAAGTCGGATGGCCTTTTGGTTCCCGGTACGTAGCCCCCCTCGGCTTGAGTTGTCCACTCGGGTACACAAAGTCTAGAACAATATACCGAGGTTTTAAACTTAGAATAACCTAGACTCATGCCGGATCCCTAGTAGGAATATTTTTTTGCATCATATGTATTTGACTTTGGGGACTCAACAAATGGGTTGGGTCCGTCTAGGACAGGTGGACCCCATAATCAAAAGACCATCCTGATCATTTTTTACGTGCTACTTGTACAATTATTTTCTTTGATTTGCATGTTGATCGGTTGCTAGAATAGGGAGGAAATTGAGAAAAATAAAATTGAGGTAGGAGAGAGATAATTACCCGCCTTTGAAAAATCTGGTGTCCAAAATATACCGAAACTTTGCCGAAATTTTGAAAAAAAGAGAGAAAGAAAAGAATAACAAGGAAAGGATAATGGTTTCAAAACATTTCATGTTTTTATTATGTCAAAACTGACTGAACTACGCGAGTTTGATTCTCACCGGATGTGGGATACGTAGGCAACCTCATAGGGTCCAGCCCTATTTTTGGCAAAATAACCCAAAAATTTGAAAATGTCATCATCTGTTGTCAAAAATAAAATGGGTGATGCCGTTTTTGTCTAAATAAGCCAAATGCTCCGACAGGGCGCCAGAAGGCTGTTTTTGCAAGAATAGCCACCAAAGGTTTCTTTGTCAATTTTTTGGCTGCCAAGCAAGTACAACCCTGAAATCTTCCTTTTTGAAGTGCTGAAGGGCCATATTTGGAAAAGTAGCCGTGTTTATTGAATTTTTTGCAAAAATGACCTCTTTTATCAATCCTAATAAAATTCACTCTGTTTTAAACCAATTACCTTAATCTAAATGTGCAGAATGAGCATGAGTCAAAACATACCAATGAAGGTCATGACCAAGATTGCTTTGGAACTACATATGTGGTGGGAAAATTTGGGTAAGCCAGGACGAGATATGGTCAACCATCACTTGGGGGGTCTTGTCGAATTGTTAAATATCAAGCCTAGAGGAGACATAATAAAAGCACTGTTGACCTTTTGGGATCCAACTCACAACGTGTTGTATTTTTCGGACTTCGAACTCACACCCACTTTGGAGGAAATAGCCGGTTATGTTGGGAGTACTAATGGTCTAAGACACAAATACCTGGTCGCCCCAAGGTTTGTCACCTCTCACAAGTTTCTGAATTTGCTAAAAATAAGTAGGGGGGTCCAATATGCAGATTTGGTGGCTGGGTTTTCGACTCCACAGTTCATATTCCAGCGGTATGGACACATACGGGGATTTGAAAACCCGGAAAGCAAAATTTATAGTAAAGGGAACCAACTAAAGTGGGAAGAGCATAAATGCTTCGCTTTTATGGTGGCATTTTTGGGTCTTCTAGTATTTTCCAGAAAGGTCGGGAATATTGATATACGGATAGCTGAGTTCGTCAACACTTTACTTACCAAATCCAAAAGCACCCTCGCACCCATGATAGTATCTAAAATATTTCGAGCTCTCACAGCTTGCAAAGTCGGGGTAGACTTTTTCGAAGGGTGCAATTTGTTGCTACAAATGTGGATGATTGAGCATCTATGTCATCGCCCTCAATACATGAATTATGGATCTAAATGGGAAAGCTGCATAGAGAATTTGATACAAGGGTCGATGGGTTCCAAATGTTAGAAGGGGTCGCAAAATGGATATCTTGCCTCCGTTCCATCACTGCAAATCAGATAGAATGGACGTTGGGTTGGCTTCCTGTTGATGAAATCATATACATGCCAGCCACCGGTCCCTACTTCCTCCTGATGGGTCTCAAAAGTATCTAGCCTTAAGCCCTGTACCAGGTTTTGAGACAACTAGGAAGATGTCAAATAGTCCCCAAGGATGAAGACCTTATCATCCATGTAGTCGAGATCCGTTCTAATGGCGAATTTCATGAAGAAGTGGTTTGCAAGATCTGGAGTGAGTGCCAATATTTGACGGTGAATACCCGAGTACGTGATCTATCCAAAGGTGATGTCTCATCCGGTTACCTTGCCTAGTATAGAAGGAATGTTGAGTTTTGAAGACCGGCAAAAAGGCCCCACCTCGAAGAATTTGTTGAAGCGTTACAAGAACAGTGGGAGTAGCTAACAAAAGAAAATAAATACCGGGAAACCATAAGCAACCTTGAAGGGCAAATTAGAGATCTTAAGTTTGATTAGTGATGTGCAAGCCACTGCAGATGAGGGTGAAAAGAAAAAGTTAACCCAAGAGAATTAAATCCTCCAAGCCCAAATTCAGAAAATGAAAATAACAAAAAAAACCAAGTAAGAAGCAAAGCAAATGAAAGACTCATAAATGGTCTTAGGAGGAAAATATCTGAGTACGAGGATGATTTGGAAAAATCAGAGGGTAGTCTGGTAAGAGCCCGGGAACAGTTGGCAAAGAACGCAGAGGGACAAGCAGAGTTTGTTCGGCAGTTGAAAAGAAACATGATGGAGAAGTCACAAACCTAAAGAAAAAGCTAACTACCCTTGAGAATGAGACAGCTAAACAAACAAAGAACTTCATGTGACGACCCAAAGGGTCATCACCTGTTTCCTCATTCGTTCTGTACTTTCGAGGCCTTAAAAACCTCACTTTTACTTGCCTCGACTTGCGTGCACAGTCCGGGCGTATAACCATAAGGCTTAAATATGAATTCTGTGTGAAAAATAATGAATTTTGATATTAATATGATTAAAGTTGACTTTGGTCAACATTTTAGGTGAACGGACCTGGACCCGAGATTGGACGGTCCCAAAAGGTCCGTAGAAAAATATGGGACACGGGCATGTGCCGGGAGTCGAATTCCGAGGTCGAGAGCCCGAGAAAAGAATTTTTCTATGAAATTGTTTTTCTGAAATTATTAAGCAAAAAGGAAATGAAAATTGATTAAAAGACTACGGTATCGGGCTCATATTTTGGTTTTGATGCCCGGTAGAAGTCTTAAATATGTGTTAAGCACTTTCTGTGAAATTTGGTCGAAATCGGACGTCATTTGATGTGTTTCAGACCTAAATATCTAAAGTTTGAAGTTTATGAATTTATAATGAAAAATGATGATTTAAGGGTTTGATTCTATGTATATGATGTTATTTTGGCGATTTGATCGCACGAATAAGTCTGTAGGATGTTTGTGAGGTGGTGTGCATATTTGGTTTGGAGCCTCGAGGGCTCGGGTGAGTTTTGGATAGGCATCGGATTGCATTTCTCATTTTTGAAAAATCTAGTATCTTTCTGTTCTGCAGGCTTCGCATTTGCGAAGCCAGCATTCGCAAATGCGAACTCGCAATTGCGAGCTTCTCATTGCAAATGAGATCTCTCGCTTGGGCAGTAATCTTCGCAAATGCGAAAAAATTTATCGCAAATGCGACGTCTGCCTAGGAGCCCAGTCTTCACAAATGCGAACGACCATCCGCAAATGCGATAGTGAGCCTTCGCAAATGCGACCTATTTTTCGCAAATGCGAACTTTCCAGTATCCTTCAGAGTTCGCAAATGTGAACTCGACTTCGTAATTCCCATATTTTGTCGGGGTTCGCAATTGCAAACCCCAGTTCACATTTCCCACATATGCAGCCTGTAATTTTAATACTTAGACGATTTTAAGCCTCAATTTTCATATTTCTCAAACCCAAACACCCATTGGGATTTTCCAAGAATTCTTCCTTCTCCAATTCAATTGTAAGTTGATTTTCACTTAATTTCTTCAATATTTAACATCATTTATCATGTTTACATCTTAAAATCAAGGTTTTTCATGGGTGAAAATGAGGATTTTGGGTAGAACCTAGGTTTTCTTAAAATTGGGGCTTTGGACCTCATTTAGAGGTCCGATTTCAAAACAAATTATTGATATGAACTCGTGGGGAAATGGGTAATCGGGTTTTTGTTCGAACCTTGGATTTTTACTATGTGGGCCCCCGGGGGCATTTTGGGAATTTTTAGCACAACTTTGGAAAATTCATTCTCATGCATTCAAATTGATTCAACTAGCATTTGTTAATACATTCTAGTGAATTGTGACTAGATTCGAGCAGTTTGATGGTAAATCCGCATGGTAAAGCGATAGTTGAGGATTAAGTGGATTTCAAGGCTTTGAGGTAAGTGTTTGGTTTAACCCTAGCTTGGGGGAATAGGAGTTGAGTCTTGTTACTAATTGCTAAATGATCGAGTACAATGTATAGGCATGGTAACGAGTATCTATACATTGGTGTCTAGCATGACCGTGAGTCCTTATAATGTGATTATCATGATGTGGTTGTGAATTCCTATTTACCGAAGGGTTCCTACATGTTATAAATAACATGTGAACTAGGAGCATTGGCTCGAGTTGTGATACGAATATTGAAAGTATATGAAATGACTTGATTCTTTGGAGCGTTGGCTCAAAATATAAAGTGGATTATAACATAAGAGAAAGTAAGAAAGAGAAAGTGTTGTTGATTATTCCCTTGTCGGAACGTTTGGTTGAACTTGTTGGTTTCTTTCCCTTGCCGGGATATCTTCAATTACTTGCTTATTTTTCTTTTTTTTGAGGAAAAGGTCTGAAATTGTCCCTGTACTATGGTATATGGTTTACATTTGTCCCCCGTTATACTTTCCATCCAAATCCACCCCTATCGTTAACAAAGTATGTAAAATTTCCCCTAGCCCTAATAGATCTCCAATCTGGCAGCTGACTGTTCCGTTAATTTATCCATGTCAGTAGACAAGTCACTACTTCGCCGGGGTTAGGCTAGACACTTACCAGCACATGGGGTCGGTTGTGCTGATGCTACACTTCTGTGCATTTTGCACAGGTCCAGGTTCTGAGGAGCATCAACAGTATTAGTGCGGGAGCAGGCTTTCATCTTCACAAGACCGAGGTAGCCTTGCAGGCGGCCGCAGTCCCGACGTCTCTTCCTTATTTTCTCTTTTAGACTGTTGCCTCCTAGTTTTTGAGACAAACAACTTATATATTTCTTTCAGACCCTTGTATTTAGTAAATTCTTAGCAGTTCGTGAGTAATGTTACACCGCATCTTGGTTAGAAGCTATTATTGATTATTTTGCGTTTTGTTTCAGATTTATAAATCACACTTTCGTTATAATTGTTATTATTAAATTCCATGTCCTATATTGATGCTATAAATGGTTGATAGGTTTGTTTATTAATGGGAAGGTAATTAAGTTGGCTTGCCTAGTTATCACGAGTAGGCTCCATCACAACTCCAATGGTAGGAAATCCGGGTCGTGACGAAGTTGGTATCAGAGCTCTAGGTTACATAGGTCTCGCTACTCATGGACAAACTTGGTATAGTCTGAGGGATTGGTACGGAGACGTATGTATTTATCCCCAAGAGGCTACGCAATTAGGAAAAGTTTCACTTTTGTTCTTTCTTGTCATGCGATTCTGTTTCTCAAATACTGATTGTCTTTCCACTCTATTCTTTCGCAGATGGAGAGAACACGTGCTTCCTCTTATACCGCGCCGCAGCCCGAGCCCCCAGTAGCAGCTCCTGTGAGGAGCAAAGGCCAAGGCCGTGTCAGAGGTCGAGCCAGGGGCAGAGCTCAACCCCAGGCGGTAGTCCCAGAGGTGGAGCCTCATATTGACTATGATGAGGAGGTTCCAGCCTTAGCAGCTCCGGTGGGCCCAGCTCAGGTCCCACGAGGGGTCATGGTCACCCCAGATCTTCAGGACGCTTTAGTTAGATTGGCATGCTTTATAGAGAGTGTTACTAGAGAGGGTTTGCTACCAATAGCACTAGCCACTTCGCAGGCTAAAAGAGGGGTTCAGACTCCTGCTACACGTACTCCGGAGCAGGTAGCTGCCCAGGCTCATGTCCCAGTGGTTCAGCCAGCTGTGACAGCTTAGCCAGGTATTGCAGCCCAGGCTGGCGATGGAGCGGCTATGTCTTCGGATGCTTTGTGGACACTTGATCGGTTCTCCAAGCTCCTCAACACCACATTTAGTGGTGCTTCATTAGAGGATCCACTGGATTTCTTATTCAGTTGTCATGAGATCCTTAGGACCATGGGTATTGTGGAGACCAATGGGGTCGATTTTGCCATCTTTCGGCTTGCAGGATCTGCCAAGACTAGGTGGAGGGAATATTGCCTATCTAGACCAGCAGGGTCTCTAACATTGACATGGGTTCAGTTCGCGAAGTTATTTTTGGAGAAGTTTCTCCCAGTTACTCAGTAGGAGGCACTTTGTAGGTAGTTTGAGCACATCCAGCAAGGCTCTATGACAGTCACGCAGTATGAGACTCGGTTCATTGATTTGACATGCCATGCTATTGTTTTACTCCCCACAGAGCGAGAGAGGGTGCGGAGGTTTATTGATGGATTGATTCAGCCGATTCGTCTCAAGATGGCTTTGGGAGCTGGTAGTGAGATTTTCTTTTAGGAGGCAACCAACGCAGCCCGTAGAGTTGAGATGGATCTTGCATGGGGAGGTGGTCAGGGATTAGATAAGAGGCCCCGCCATTCTGGTAGGTTCAGTGATAACTCATCTAGAGGTAGGGATTCTTATGGTAGAGGCCATCCACGGAGGGCCTTTTAGTCAGCACTCCAGGTCTCTCATAGTACTTCAGGTGGTGGTGGTTCTCAGCAGCACTCTTCTGATCAGTAGCCTATCAGTGTTCCACCACTTCAGAGCTTTCTAGGTGGTCATTCGGGTCGACAGGGTTAGTCTCAATCCCCTCGGCTACAGCATTCGAGCGGGTGCTATGAGTTTTATGAGTATGGTCACATCAGGAGATCTTGCCCGAGGTTGAAGGGTACACAGTCGCAGCAGTAGGGTTCTCGAGCTATGATTCAGGCACCAGAGGCTCTACAGGCCGCCCAGCCAGCTAGAGGCGAGGGTAGAGTTTATTGAGCTGGAGGTAGGGAGCATAGAGGTGGAGCTGAGACCGCCAGAGGTAGGGGTCAGCCGGTAGCCGATCGTCCCAGAGACATGGTTCAGGGAGGTGGGGCCCAGCCCCGGTGTTATGCTTTGCCAGCCAGGCCAGAGGCTGAGTCTTCAGATACTGTTATTACAGGTACTATTCTAGTCTGTGATAGGGATGCTTCAGTGCTATTTGACCCTGGTTCTATGTATTCATATGTGTCGTTTTATTTTGCACCTTAACTCGCTATGCCTAGTGATTCCTTGGGTATCCCTGTTTATGTATCTACACCAGTGGGTGATTCCATAGTGGTCGACCGAGATCATCATTCATGTGTTGTAGTGTTTGAGGGTCTTGAGACCCGTGTTGATTTATTTCTTTTAAACATGGTGGATTTTGATGTTATATTAGGGATGTATTGGCTGTCCCCGTATCATGATATCTTAGATTGTCACGCTAAGACCGTGACCTTGGCTTTGACAGATTTTCCCCGATTGGAGTGGAGAGGGACCCCAGGTCATGCCATTCGCAGTGTTATTTCATATGTAAAGGGTCGATGCATGGTCGATAGGGATATTGATTTATGTAGTGATTTGGCCCTAGGCACACAACCCATTTCTATTCCACCGTATCGTATGGCCCCGCCAGAGTTGAAGGATCACTTGCAAGATCTGCTAGAGAAGGGTTTTATCAGGCCTAGAATTTCTCCTTGGGGTGCGCTGGTGTTAATTGAGAAGAAAAAGGATGGCTCAATGAGGATGTGCATTGACTACCGGTAGTTGAACAAGGTGACAATAAAGAAAAAGTATCCACTGCCGAGGATTGATGATTTTTTGACCAACTTCAGGGTGCAAAGGTGTTTTCAAAGATAGATTTGAGATCTGGTTACCATCAGCTGAGGATTAGGGCGTCTGATGTCCCTAAGAAAGCGTTCCGCACTTGGTATGGGCATTATGAGTTTTTGGTCATGTCATTTGGGTTGACCAATGCCCCAGCAGCATTTATGGAGTTGATGAACCGAGTGTTCAGGCCCTACTTGGATTTTTTCATGATAGTCTTTATTGATGATATTCTGGTGTACTCCCGCAGCCAGGAGGAGCACGAGCAGCACTTCAGAGTGGTTCTTCAAACTCTGAAGGATAGTCAGTTATATGCCAAGTTCTCAAAGTTCGAGTTCTGGTTTAGTTCGGTCGCATTTCTAGGTCACGTTGTTTCAGTAGAGGGTATTCAGGAGGACCCAAAGAAGATTGAGCCAGTCAAGAATTGGCCTCGACCAACTTCAGTGACTGAGATTCGGAGTTTCTTGGGGTTAGCAGCTATTAAAATCGGTTTGTGGAGGGGTTTTCATCTATAGCAGCCCGATGACCAGGTTGACCCAGAAGGGTGCCCAGTTCAGGTGGTCAGACGAGTGTGAGGCGAGCTTTCAGAAGCTCAAGACAGCTTTGACTGCGATACCGATATCAATTTTGCCCACAGGCTCAAGGCCTTATACAGTTTATTATGATGCTTCCGTATTGGGTTTGGTGCGGTATTGATGTAGGATGGCAGAGTCATTGCTTATGCTTCGAGGCAATTAAAGATCCACGAGAAGAATTATCCGGTCCATGATCTAGAGTTGGCAGCCATTGTTCATGCATTGAAGATTTGGAGGCATTACTTATATGGTGTGACATGTGAGGTGTACACTGATCACAAGAGTCTGCAATACTTGTTCAAGCAGAAGGAGTTGAACTTGAGGCAGCGGAGGTGGTTGGAGCTATTGAAGGATTATGATGTTACTATTTTGTACCACCCGGGGAGAGCCAATGTGGTGGCCGATGCATTGAGTAGGAAGTCCGCCAGCATGGGTAGTCTTGCTTATGTNGTTGGAGCTATTGAAGGATTATGATGTTACTATTTTGTACCACCCGGGGAGAGCCGATGTGGTGGCTGATGCATTGAGTAGGAAGTCCGCCAGAATGGGTAGTCTTGCTTATGTTCCGATCAGCCAGAGACCGCTTGCTTTGGATATTCAGGCCTCGGCCAATCGGTTTGTGAGGTTGGACATTTCTGAGCCTACAGAGTGTTAGCTTGCACGGTCGCTCATTCTTCATTATTGGAGCGTATCCGTGATCGATAGTTTGATGATCCCCATTTGTCTGTCCTGAGAGACATGGTGCACCATGGAGGAGCCACGAAGGTGACTTTGGATGATGATGGTGTTTTGAGGTTGTAGGGGCGAGTGTGTGCCTAATGTTGATGGGTTTCGAGAGTTGATCCTAGCGGAGGCCCATAGTTCTCGGTATTCTATTCATCCGGGCGTCGTGAAGATGTATCAGGATCTGAGGCAGCACTATTGGTGGCGTAGAATGAAGAAAGATATTGTTGCATATGTGGCTCGATGTTTGAACTGTCAGCAGGTTAAGTATGAGCACCAGAGGCCCGGTGGTCTATTTCAGAGGATTGAACTTCCCAAGTGGAAGTGGGAGAGGATTACTATGGATTTTGTTACTGGGCTTCCAATGACTCGGAAGAAGTTTAATGTTATTTGGGTAATTATTGATAGGCTGACCAAGTCAGCGCATTTTATTCCGGTTGCAACCACTTATTCATCGGAGAGGTTAGCTGAGATCTACATTCGAGAGATTGTTCGCCTTCATGGGGTGCCAACATCTATCATTTCGGACTGGGGTACGTAGTTTACCTCGTGCTTTTGGAGAGCAGTTCAGTAGGAGTTATGCACCCAGGTTCAGTTGAGCACAACATTCCATCTGCAGACGGACGGTCAGTCTGAGAGGACGATTCAAATATTGGAGGATATGCTTCGAGCCTGTGTGATTGATTTTGGAGGCTCGTGGGAATAGTTTTTTATTTTAGCAGAGTTTGCCTACAACAACAGCTACCAGTCCAGCATTTAGATGGCTCCATATGAGGCGTTGTTTGGTAGGCAATGTCGCTCCCCAGTTGGATGGTTTGAGCCGGGAGAGGATCAGTTATTAGGTACAGATCTAGTTCAGGAGGCCTTGGATAGGGTCAAGATCATTTAGGACAGACTTCGGACAGCTCAGTCTAGGCAAAATAGTTATGCAGATCGTAAGGTTTGAGATGTAGCTTTCATGGTTGGTGAGCAGGTCTTGCTCCCAGTGTCGCCTATGAAGGGCTTGATGAGATATGGGAAGAAGGGCAAGCTTAGCCCTAGGTTTATTGGCCTAATTGAGATTCTAGATCGTGTGGGAGAGGTGGCTTATATACTTGCCTTGCCACCTAGCTTGTCAGCTGTGCATCCAGTGTTTCATGTGTCCATGCTTCGGCGGTATCACGACGATCCAGCCCATGTGTTAGATTGTATCACTGTCCAGTTGGACAAGGATCTGTCTTACGAGGAGGAGCTGGTAGCTCTCCTAGACCGGCAAGTTCGACGGTTGAGGTCAAAGAGTTTTCCTTCACTGCGTGTCCAGTGGAGAGTTCAGCCTCCTGAGGCATTGACCTGGATGTCCGAGTCTGATATGCAGAGCCGTTATCCTCATCTATTTCCTGACTCAGGTACTTCTCTCTTATGTTCGTTCGAGGACGAACGATTGTTTTAGAGGTGGAGGATGTGATGACCCAAAGGGTCATCACCTATTTCCTCATTCGTTCCATGCTTACAAGGCCTTAAAAACCTCACTTTTACTTGCCTCGACTTGCGTGCACAGTTCGGGCGTATAGTCGGAAGTCTTAAATATGAATTCCGTGTGAAAAATAATGAATTTTGATATTGATATGATTAAAGTTGACTTTGATCAACATTTTGGGTGAATGGACCCGGACCCGAGATTGGACGGTCCCAAAAGTTCCGTAGAAAAATATGGGATTCGACCATGTGCTCGGAGTCGAATTTCGAGGTCTAGAGCCCGAGAAAAGAATTTTTTTTGTGAAATTGTTTTTCTGAAATTATTAAGGAAAAAGGAAATGAAAATTGATTAAAAAACTGTGGCATCAGGCTTGTATTTTGGTTCTGACACCTGGTACAAGTCTTAAATATGTGTTAAGCGCTTTCTGTAAAGTTTGGTCGAAATCGCACGTCATTTGACGTGTTTTGGACTTAAATATCTAAAGTTTGAAGTTTATGACGTTATAATGAAAAATGATGATTTTGGGGTTTGATTATATGTATATGATGTTATTTTGGTGATTTGATCGCACGAGTAAGTCCGTAGCATGTTTGTGAGGTCGTGTGCATATTTGGTTTGGAGCCCCGAGGGCTCGGGTGAGTTTTGGATAGGCATCGGATTGCATTTCTCATTTTTGAAAAATCTGGTATCTTTCAGTTCTGCAGGCTTCGCATTTGCGAAGCCAGCATTCGCAGATGCGAACTCGCAATTGCGAGCTTCTCATTGCAAATGAGATCTCTCACCTGGGCAGCAATCTTCGCAAATGCGAAGAAATTTATCGCAAATGCGATGCCTGCCTAGGAGCCCAGTCTTCGCAAATGCGAACGACCGTCCGCAAATGCGATAGTGAGCCTTCGCAAATGCAACCTATTTTTTGCAAATGCGAACTTTCCAGTATCCTTCAGAGTTTGCAATGCGAACTCGACTTCGCAATTCCCATATTTGGTCGGGGTTCGCAATTCCCACATCTGCAACCTGCAATTTTCATACTTAGACGATTTTAAGCCTCACTTTTCATATTTCTTAAACCCAAACAGCCATTGGCGATTTTTCAAGAACTCTTCCTTCCTCAATTCAATTGTAAGTTAATTTTCACTTAATTTCTTCAATCTTTAACATCATTTATCATGTTTTCATCTTAAAATCAAGGTTTTTCATGGGTGAAATGAGGATTTTGTGTAGAACCTAGGTTTTCTTAAAATTGGGGATTTGGACCATAATTTGAGGTCCGATTTCAAAACAAATTATAGATATGAACTCGTGCGGGAATGGGTAACCGGCTTTTGCTTCGAGCCTCAGGTTTTGACCACGTGGGCCCGGGGGCATTTTGGGAATTTTTAGCAAAACTTTGGAAAATTCATTCTCATGCATTCAAATTGATTCAACTAGCATTTGTTAATACATTCAAGTGAATTGTGACTAGATTCGAGCGGTTTGGTGGTAAATCCACAAGGTAAAGCGATAGTTGAGGATTTAGTGGATTCCAAGGCTTTGAGCTAATTGTTTGGTTTAACCCTATCTTGGGGGAATAGGAGTTGAGTCTTGTTTCTAATTGCTAAATGATCGAGTACAATATATAGGCATGGTGACGAGTATCTATCCATTGGTGTCTAGCATGACCGTGAATCCTGATAATGTGATTATCATGACTTGGTTGTGAATTCCGTGTTTACCGAAGGGTTACTATATGTTGTGAATAACATGTGAACGATGATATGATCATTTGATTCCTAGGAGCATTGGCTCGAGTTGTGATACGAATATTGAAGGTATATGAAATGACTTGATTCTTTGGAGTGTTGGCTCAAAATGGTAAAGTGGATTATAATATAAGAGAAAGTAAGAAAGAGAAAGTGTTTTTGATTATTCCCTTGTCGGAACGTTTGGTTAAACTTGTTGGTTTCTTTCCCTTGCCGGGATTTCTTCAAATACTTGCTTATTTTTCTTTTTTTTTTATGCCCCTCAATTGTGAATGTTTGTTTGGGGGAGCCGGACAGTTAAATAACATGGATCGGGTTGCACGCCGCAACAAGAATATATGAGGATTGGGTTGCGTGCTGCAACATTGATAAATGATGAATGAGATGGGTCGGGTTGGACGCTACAACAGTTGTATTGTGGATCGGGTTGCACGCCGCAATAGTGGTATTGTGGATCGGGTTGCACGCCGCAACAATGGTATTGTGGATCAGGTTGCACGCCGCAACAGTGATACAAATGTGTTTATATTGAGCATTGGTTCCTTATTTACGGTGAATCTAAGCTGCTTTAGATTGTTACTCTGGGTGACTGTTAATACTGTATCTCCCCATAGCATGCTTCCCCTCCTATGTTTTGTTAACTGCCTTGTATTTGATTTCCGCTGTATATTTATAACTGCTCAGGCTTATGTGGTGTCCAGTCTAGCCTCGTCACTACCTCGTCGGGGTTAGACTAGACACTTACCAACACATGGGGTCAGTTGTGCTGATGGTACACATCTGTGCATTTTGCACAGGTCCAGGTTCTGAGGAGCAGCAACAACATTAGTGCGGGAGTAGGCTTTCATCCTCACGAGAACGAGGTAGCCTTGCTGGCATCCGCAGGCCCGGCGTCTCTTCGTTATTTTCTCTTTTAGGTTGTTGCCTCCTAGTTTTTGAGACAAACAACTTATATATTTCTTTCAGACCCTTGTATTTAGTAAATTCTTAGAAGTTCGTGAGTAATGTGACACCAAATCTTGGGTAGAAGCTATTATTGATTATTCCGCATTTTGTTTCAGATTTATAAATCAGACTTCCGTTATTATCGTTATTATTAAATTCCATGTCTTATATTGATGCTATAAATGGTTGATAGGTATGTTTATTAATGGGAAGGTAACTAAGTTGGCTTGCCTAGCTATCACGAGTAGGCGCCATCACAACTCCGATGGTGGGAAATTCGAGTCGTGACAAACTTGTCACGACCCAATTTCCAAACCCGGTCATGATGGCGCCTCGCGTGAAGACAAGGCCAGCCAACAAAACAACGACGCCTCTTTTAACAATTATTAAACATAAATGAATAGATAAATACAACTTAATGACAATAATAATCGTTATTTACAACCCAACACAACCTGACCGGTGTGTCACAAGTCATGAGCATCTAAAGAAGTCTAAACACAACTACAGTACCAATAATATACAAAATAAGATTTAGAATCAAAAGATTAAGTCTGATGCTGCGAACATCGGCGGTCACCTTGCTCAGCTACGATAAGAAAATCCTCAATCAGCTCTAACCCGCTACCGGGTAACAAATACCTGCAACTGCACGTGAGGTGTAAGGAGTAAAGTGAGTACTCCAACTCAGTGAGTAATAAAAGTAAATAATAACTAAGCAGCAAGAAATCACGCAAGGCACTCCATCATGCTATATGGAACAGTGCAACCCTTGAGAAAATAGTAAAACTGTGAAATCCTTTAGAAAATATCTGGGCTCAGTTAAAACCTCTTTTGAAAATATCTTTTTCAACAGTTAAGCAAATGAATGTGAAACAGATAGTGCAAGTCAGCACATAAGTCAGCCCCTCGGGCACAACACTCCACTAACAAATAACACCAGGGTGTCTGGTAAACAGTGCAAGACGTAGCATGGATGCCAATGAAATGAGAGTATTGAATGTCATGACACGTAGTACAAATATGAACCAATGCATGAATGCAATGCAATGCATATGACCGTTGCGGCGTACAGCCCGATCCATTTGGGTATACGCGCTCGCTGTGGGGGTTCAGACTCAGGAGGGGCTTTTACAGCCCAAGTGCAATATCAATGTAACACCGTGCGGCGTGCAGCCCGATCCATCCTCGATCCAGAAATGCACATTTAACACTGCTGCGGCGCGCAACCCGATCCATGCTCAGTCCATAAATGCATATAAGCCCCTTGGGCAATAATAAAATTAAAGTGTTCAACTCAAAACGTAAGTAAAATATCATTTAAGTTTTTAAATCTTAGAAAGATGGCTGAGTTTGTGAAACAGTACTTAAAACCTTGGACTGAGGATCAAATAATATGCATAAGTAATGCGAAAACTGTAACATCATTCCCTGAAGGATTCAAACAATTGGCACAAAGCCCAAATATGGCAATCGGCACAAATCATGACAACATAAGGTAGATTTCAGTCAATTACGAAGTAAACTCAACAACCGGGACGGACCAAGTCACAATCCCCCAACGGTGCTCTACCCCACACTCGCTATCCGGCGTGCAAGTCACCTGTCACGACCCCAAACCCGGTCGTGATGGCGCCCGGCACATTGCTAGGCAAGCCTGACCTATCACACACATTATCGAGCTGCAAGCTCACATTCCTTATTTCAAAAATCATTAGCAGCGACGAATTGTCTCAAATTTAGCAAGTTTATAGAAAATAACAAAATAACCAGTGCAAACATCCTCCCACAGATCTAGGGGTCACAAGTCAAGAGCCTCTACCGAATAATGTAATAGTAATACTGAATGTATAGTAAGCTGAGCACACGGAAGTCAAAATGTAGAAACAAGAGAGAAGTCGGGTCCTGCGGACGCCCGACAGCTACCTCGATAACTCTGGAGGATATACTGATAGCAGCTAGATATCAACCCTGCTCTGAGGTACCTGGATCTGCACACAAGGTGCAGGGAGTAGAGTGAGTACTTCCAACTCAGTGGTAATAGGCATGTATAATGATATTAAAGTTGAGAAAACCCAAAATACCACACAATAATGCTATACAATATCTCATTTTTCCTTCAAACAGTATAAAACTCAGGGAAAGCAATAACAGATAAAGCAATTACGTGTAAATGAGTAAATGAAATGCAGATGCATGAACATGACGCTACGGCGCATAGCCCGATCCATTTGGGTACCCGCGCTCACTGTAGGGGTTCAGACTCCGGAGGGGATCCTACAGCCCAAGCGCAATATCAGTGACATATGCTGCGACGCGCAACCCGATCTACTATCAGTCGAGCTACATGCAATGCAAGCCTCACAGGCACAAATACTTATCATTTTCAGTTCCGTTTGACAGTAATTATAGAATTAAGTGTTTAGAAGTCTCAGAATTCGCAAATCAGTTTTAGACAGTGTTTAGCTCAGGACTGATATCATGAAAACATGTTATAATCATAGAAACAATGATAATGATCCTCACGGGATCCAAATAACCGGCACACAGCCCAAATATATCCACAACTATCCAAGTAGGAGGTTTACCGGCTCATTTATAGCCAACAACACAGTACAATGACACTCGGTCGGACTTAGCCATAGTCCCCAATCACAATCGACCCCGCACTCACCGTAGAGTACGTGTCTCGCCTCAATACAACGTCATATAGTGATATACCGGGGTTTCAAACCCTCAGGTCATCATCCACATCTATTACTCACCTCGAACCGGCTCCGAAACTAGTCCGCAATGCCTTTCCCTCTAGAATCGACCTCCGCGGGTGCCAAATCTGATCAAAACCATTGGGAATACATCAAAATAGGCTAATGGAACATAACCCAATCGAAATAACTCGAAAAACACCCAAAAATACGAAGTTGCCAAATCCCGAGCCCCGGGCCCACTTCTCAAAAAATTATGAAATTTACATTTTCGGAATCCTCGTCTCACAACGAGTCCATACATATCAAATTACACAATAATCGGAGTCCATTTAGCCCCTTAAATCGTCAATTTAGTCTCTCTTAGGCTTCAAGCCCTAACCACCATTTTTACCCTTAAATTCCTTGAATTATTAGTGTTTAATCCTTGTTTTTATACCATAACAACATTATTTGAGGCTACAAGATCATACCTGATGGAATCCCTTCGAAATCTCTCAATTATCGCCCAAAATCGCCTTAGCTTACACCCCAAATTGATTTTGCACATTTGAAATTTCGAATGAACTGATTCATTAAACCCTTCAGACTTTTCGCTTCTGCAGTTCCCATAACCGCTTCTGCGGTACCGCTTCCGCGTCCAAATAACCGCTTCTGCGGTTTAACTAAAAATCCCGCTTGACCGCTTCTGCGGTAAACACTTTTGCGGTCAATATACCGCTTCTGCGGTCCTAGCCATAATACTCCAGACCGCTTCTGCGGAAACAAGGTCCTCTTTTGCGGAAATACCCCAGGCCACCTAGGGCTGCTTTTACGATCACAGAGCCGCATCTGCGGGACCGCTCAAGCGGCTCACCCATTGCAGATGCGGAAACAACAGAAAACTTCCCAACAGACCTGATACAATACTTCAAAATGCCCGATTAACCATCCGAAACCATCCCGAGGCCCCCGGGATCCCAACCAAAAACACCAACCCACTCTAAAACACCATACGAACTTGTTCCAATCATAAAAATATGTCCTTAAACACAAAAATCACCAAATTACCACGGATTCAAGCCTAAGTTTCCTTAAAACCTCTGAAACTAACATGCAATAAAAAAATCCGACCAAACGATGTCCGAATGACCTGAAAATTTGCAGACATATCCAAAATCACCTAACGAAGCTACTGCAACTCTCGAAATTCGATTGCGACATCCGAATCAAAATCTCACCTATCAATCGGATTCCGCCAAAATTCCAACTTCGCCAATTCAAGCCTATTTCTACACCGGACCTCCAAATTCAATTCCGATCGCTCCCCTAAGTCACAAATCACCTCCTGAAGCTGACCGAATCATCGAAAATCACTTCCAAGCCCTCTAACTCACAAGTCAACTTCCGATTGACTTTTTCCAAAACAAGCTTCCTTCTAAGAGGCTATGTGCCTTATTTTCAACCAAAACCAATTCAATTACACCCGATCGACTCTAATACTAATATTGAAACCTGAAGCAACACAATAAGGGGGAAACGGGGTGGTAACTCATGTGACGACGGGCCGGGTCGTCACATCCTCCCCAACTTAAACAAACGCTCGTCCTCGAGCGTACCTAGAGGTGTACTAGAAGCCAACCAATAGCTGAATGACCTTACCAAAGCATATACCCGGGGTGATACCATGTCACCCGCACTCACATAGGCACCGATAATACAACACAGCTGAAATTTCACTGTCCATCTAGATCATAACTGTAGAACCACATTGCACTTCCGAACCCATACAGAAGATCAGAACTTCACATCTATACTCAGAATAAACTCGAAACGATAGTCTCCATTAACGGCAGTTGCCCAAAATACTCAATTACCGATAGGAACCTCTTATTAGCTAAAGTCTTATTCCAACACTTTCATATACTGCCAACGATAAATAAAACACGTGATAAACCGTAACCATTCCTCAGGTCACCCATACATGAAGCCACTTCCTTGTTGACTAATACCACAACAGATTTCCGGGCCAAACCTCAATATGGACCCTCTAATCAGCTGAAATCACATCTGTTTGCATTTATTAAAGACTCCAACGATCACCTCGAATTCAACGCACCACTCTGGTGATATGATACCTCATCATAGGCCTAAGCCACAACTTGTATAATCCGCGCACCGATGATGGGCGGTCTGAACATACTCAAATCATGACAAATGACTCAAACAAAAGAGCTGTAACTCAAATTCCTCAGTACCATCACAACACAAGGCTGGGACCCCGTCCCACATCATAGAAATAGAATACCTGTATCTACCCCGAAGGGTCTAATCTCCACGTAGCCTCGCTACAATGCGCGATCTTATCCAAACACTGTTACACATGAAGTACCTCAAGTCGCTATGCTCAAAATAGACAGCCACACACAGATTGATGTCTGAAACCAAGTAATCCCTCACATCCATGGTGAAGCAAGTAATATACACCGTTCAATCCTGAAAGGACATAACCGACGCGCCATTCGCCGAGCAGCACCCAATACGGACTTTCTTTAGAAATCAAGAAGCAAGGCATACAAAATAACATATGGAAAGCTATTCTCAACATCACACTGTTGCGGCGTGCAACCCGATCTAGATAACCTACCCATGACGGCGTGCCACCCGATCCATACATATATCTCACATAGGGAGATGCACATCGAGCCAAATTTGCTCATTACAACAAAATACTGAGTGCCTAACAATATCTACATATGACGTTGTAAGCTACACAACTCAAATACAACTGAGGTCCTCCCCCCTCAACTTCCACTATGAATCTCGATAGTACCACACTATATGTGCCCACAGCCCAAAAATCATGACGCCTCGTAGCACCAAAAAAGCAACTCATAGATCTCCCTAGATCACTAACAAGCTCAATAACGCGAGATTAAACCTATCTCTCAACAATACATCTCAGGGCCAACCAAGCCATCTCAATCTGAATACATAGCCACTCAGCTTACCAACAACTCATTACCAAGAAGCCTGAAGCTGCTCCTTCCTCTTTTATAACTCTTGCCAGAGCCGTACGATACGGTGCCCGACACCTAATCAATACCGAAATCCACAATCTCACCCGGCGACATGCCCGGCCATAAGAAACGTATTTGAAAAAGAGTCCCTCAATACCGGAACTGAATCAATGGTAGAAACCTCTATACTGACATCCCTCACAAAGACCCAATTAAGGAAAGCAATCCTTCCCAACCGTTCGCTGATCTTTGGAATACCAACCACTCTGCTATAACATAATCTGATGCACCTCTCCATGAAACCTATGGCATTTTCTGACATAGCCCATAGCACAATAGTATAGAACAACTCACATTTCGACAACCGGTCTACAACTCAGCATTATATACAAAATCTAACATACCAACAAAGAAGGACCCACTCGGGCCTCCAATCCCAATAGCCACTAGCAGTACCAATACACACTATCCACAACCACTACATAGCCTGAACATGAGAACTCACAGTCATTCTTCAAAGATATTTTAAAATTCTCCTTTGCCATCTAACACACTCAGATATCGACACTCGACCTATCAAGGAAATGTTGCAACACTACCGAAGTGCCATCAACTTAATCACATTGCCCTTTTTCTGAAACATATACCCTTGTTAAATCACTATGATTAGCAACATCGTTTCCTTATCATACGAGGACCATTCACCCAAATCCTCTGAAGATCGATTTCTTATATCACCTGCAGCCGCCCATGCTACTTAAGAATTTAATGACTTCCCATACCGAACTGAACCGAGCCTTACACATACAAATCCCAATCCTCCACAACATATCGCATATACCATGCCACACTAGGGTACATGAGAACTTTTATCTCCCTTCCGCGCCGCAGACATCGACGCACTCAACTAGTCAAGAGCTTTTATTGATCCATTTAGAAGAAAAATCATTACACACTCCATGCTTCGCATACCCATAAGAAATATACTCATCTTCAAACTACGGTAAAACCCAACAAGAACATCTCTGCCAACTCCATTTGTACAAGCTAAACTGCCAGGATTGAATCCTTCTACCTAAACCGAGCTGAGCAAGCCGTTAAAACTCAAGAGCATTGCTGCAAATTGTCTGTAAAAGCTCATTACTTCGAACACATACAAGGAACTAATCATATCTTTACCATACTGATTCGGTCTATTATCAAGTTGTTCCTTCTATGAAATTTCTTTTTTTATTCATCATCCACTTGATATTTCTCCCTTGCCGTAGCATCACAATGCCTCAATCTAGGCCTAGTACACGAGACTCGAACATAAGACCACACTGTCTAAGACCCATAGGCCACCGAATACTCTCTCAATTCTTCCCAAATATACCATATTCCAGAATACTTTACTTGAAGAACTTCCTGCAAATCGGAATTTCGTTACCATTATTTCCCAGATACTAATACATGGAATCCCAAAATTAGCATAAATTACCACCAGTCTTGATCTCTTCCTAATGGAAACATAGTCTCTAGCCACATACAAAACCTTAAGACACCTGATGATTACATGCAAAAATATTGAACACAATAAAACCATTCTCGAGAGTCATTCACTCCTATTCCAGCTGCAATTTACCTGACTTAACGAACAGAACCACTCGTGCCTTATTAGCACTCTGACACCGTAGGATATGGTCCCATTCCAATACAAACGAACATCTTCCTTTTCTATACACTGAGCATTCTTTATCAACAACAACTCAAGACATCCTAGTATTTCCTCACATCTTTGAAGCACCATATAACCTTTATAAAAAATTTTGCTTCACTCGTGCCATCCTCGATTCATTTTCTGCAGCCAGGACTGATCCGCCAGCAAACCTCAAAAGGAACTAACATAGAACACAACCGTGCAATCAGCTAATCGACCGCAACATCACTAACTTGGCCCAAAGCCCTCTATCAGGACACATTCAATAACACATAATACTTTTACTCTAATGATGCCACAATATTATAGTGAGATTAAACTCAAATCACTTATAAGTTGTGAAAACACGGATCATCTAGTACTATAACTCTTTTGCAATTCTCTCATTCATTCCGCAATAGTTAAGCCCACTCTAGGGAACAAAATTTATACTAAGCCCCCAAATTTTTTTCAAAAATTTCGGTAGAGTTTCCTTTGTAATTGAGCCTATCCACCTGCCAGAGAATCACCAAAACCATCCTAACAACAC
>MU765133.1:191932-207741 GCA_026770625.1 Nicotiana glauca
ATCTTTTCTGTCGTTACAACTCTAGGTTCCCCACCTTTTAGCATTCTGGGGACCTACTATGTATTCAAATTAGAGTAACCTTTCTTCCACTTTCGAAGGATGGAAGGGGTATACAGCGATTCTCGGGATCCGCTCTAGTCGAGTTGTTAGATGTCTCTCTCCGGAGTTGCTCCTCTATCTTTCGTAAAAGCATATGAGTCGTTATGTTAAGCATCTAATCCGAGTCTTTATGTTATCTGTGTTAGAGGAGTTAGAAGTCCCTCATGTTAAACAGTCTCACATCAAGTTGTTAGGACCTTAGTCGCTATGCGAACACTTAACACAAGACTGAAAGTGTTAGTGGTTTATGAATCAGTCATCAAGGATCTTAGTTAAACGGTGACCGGCTATGTAAGCACATTTGGCGCAGGTTTACTTGACGAATTGTCATAAAGACATCACTCTGCTATATATGTAAGAAAATTGGATTCTAAAAAAAGATTCAATTAATTAGAAGCATTCGTAGTTTTCAGTTCGTTTGTCATCATCTAAAAGAAAAAGAAAAGAGAAAAGCAAAATTTGAAAGACAAAACTGCTAAGCTATAAGTAGAAGTTGTTGAAGTAGAAAATGCTTGCTGCTCACTTAGCGCACGGATCATATGCTATCTCATCACTCACTAAGGCTAGCAAAAAGTGATCGAATAAAGCATTTGCTCGTACAGCTCTCGAACCTCACGCTCTATCACGCATGAAAAAGAAGCTGACTCAAAAAAATCGGTCACAAAGCTTATTTTTGACGGGTCAATAAGCTCTCGAAAAGGCTTGATCCTTCCCTAACCATTAATCTTGACCCTAGTGAAGGTAGTCAATGAAAGGAATAGGTGGTTTCAAAAGGATAGAGTTATTCTATATGACGCTCTCTCCGTATTGGATGGATGCCTTAGCTGTGGGATAGAAGGCTTTTCTTTCTAGTCTTCTTTTCTTTGATCGCCTAAGTCCTTGACTTGAACACTTCACTGAAATCATGTATAAGATCATCCCTTAGTGGACTGATTCAACCTTGTAGCATATCTTGCAGCCCTTAGACCGGTCTCCCCTCATTCATGCCTTCCTTCAAGGCCTATTCTTTTGGATATCCTTGTTTCCTTCTTTCCTGGAACATCATTTTTCTTCTGATTGATGGGACTTCTATATGAAATCCCTTGACCTAACCTCTCCTTGACTTGCCGCAGCCAAGTCTTCCCCAACCTCTCCTGATCTTCTTGGTGAGCTAGCCTGTCATTCACCGCCCCAACTGTGATGGTCCCCTTCGGCTAGTTCTTTCACAAGTGACCCTGTCTTCCATCTGCTTCTTCCTCCTAATGGTTTGGTCACCCTCTCCTTATCAAAGCTTAGTTATCTGTGAATGAGAACTCGTTTTGCTTGTTGGCTGGCTTATGATGTTTTCCTGTCCCAATTCAACATATTCCTTTTTTTGATCCTGCTTGGTAGTAGGCTTGTGTGCGAGCTTGGTCTAGTTTCGATTCCTAAAGCACACGGAGAAAGGTGTGGAGTCTCACTTTCCATGCTGCTCCCCCTGCTAGTGTGTTGGCATTGATGAAGGTTTACAACCTCTTTCCTTCAACACCGAAAAGCTAGTAATTTTATGTGTCTTCTTGAGCGAGTGAAGTGCTTCAGGGATGTGGAACACGAACACATAAAACTTTTTGCTTTTCCTTTCCCTCCCTCGCTTACAGTTACTTCCAATTCCAACCAATTTCTAGTTAATGCACCCATAAGAACCCGATAATCCCCCGTATGGAGCTACTGTCATTTCGTTTGGCATGTACTCTCTAGTCACTACTCCTTCGAGTACAACAAAGTGAAAGGGGACAAGACTCACCTCCCCCTACATTTTCAATCACAGCCGTCTCGTCTATTCTATTCTCGAAAGCGTGTAGACAAAAGGCCCTTTGTTGGACTATCTTGTTTTCAGGCCTCCAAGGACGTCCGGGGTTCTCCATTCTCAGAAAGCTTCAACTTTCCCATGTGTGCACAAGCTTGCAAATAGTTTCTGCAATCACTCTATGTAATTTTATAAACCGGTTTATGCTTGTAGCTACTACCGGGGGGAATACGTGTAATAGCCCCACAGGGAACCCCCGGCCGAAGGCGGGAATCTCTTTGAATTTGTCTTTGCCATTGGTCTTTCCTGCAGCTAGACCGCACCTTCGCTTTGCACCTCTGGTTTGTATGGAAAATAAAATATTGAATAAGGTTTTAATTAGGAGATCTCTTAATTACTTGATCAAGGAAAAATGCTTTCGAACATTACTTACGAGAATCTCAATCCTTCTGCCTCACCTTCTGAAAGGGTAGTAAGAAGGGGGATTCGGGTGCGCTTCTTCTTCCTGTTGGTTCAGGAGCTTAGGCCCAAACAGTAGTAGTTTCCTAGTTGGAGTTGGAACACGTAGGCCCGACACCAGAGGTTGGTTTACTTATTCGGTAAAGCATTATGCTAGCTGGCGCATAGCAAGCAAGAAAGCTCAAAGCTAGTAGTAAGGCCCGGAGCAGGAGCATTAGGGTAGGCGATGGCCGCTGCATGGTAGAATTCAGCAAGTTGCCGAAAACCGGCACCACCTACCCGAGCAAGAGTTGTGCTCATCGGGAAAATCCGGAGAAGTGGAACTTCAACTACGAAAGAATAAGAATAAGAAGAATTTCTTAAGTAAGGTAGTCGCTTCTTTTTTTCGGTATACTGCTCTGCTCGCAAAGCGAATGAACATAAGTAAAACCGAATATGATGAGAAAAGTGAGATCGTTGTTCGATCTTTATCGTTGAATCCCCAAATGTGCATTTTCGAGTGTTTCAGCCGATCCCCAATCTCCCAGTATCAATATTTCGGCTACTCAAGCTGGTACAGGTACACAAGTGGCTACAACGGTGCAACTTACTACTGAGATGGATTTACCGATTGAACTAGATTTACCCGCCTTTTTCACCCAAGCGGATTTCCCCGTGCTACCGAGTTTTGAGCAGACTACGGATCTATTCGAAGGTCTTTTTAATAATATATGTGGACAAATAATAGCTATAGTCCAACCATTTCCCGAATTTCAAGGGTAGGATTTGTATTTTTTGGACCAAGTTATTTCATTGTCACTTTTTTCCCTGATAGATGAATATTATTTATCCATTGAATGCCTCCGAGGCATATACTAAGATTTAATCACCAATGGTGCTTCTTCAGCCTTTTTAACCTTTTTTCTTAATTATTGAATTGAACTTATATAAAAAATGAACTAACAAAGCGTCTGTTCACGGAGGTTGTTGTAGTTTTCTTAGTTGCAAGAATTTCTTTCTCACGATTGGGTTGGTGTTCAGTGTACCGCTTGTCTAGCCTATGATTTTCATGAACATCTCAATGTCCAAGATAAAAAGAACGAGGGGAAGAATCGACGAGGCGAGTGTTCTCGAAGAGAAAATCGTGATGGAAAAAGCGTGAGGAGAATTCTAAACTCGAGATGTTAGAAGGTGCAAAATCAATGGGTGCAGCAGCTGCTACAATTGCTTCAGCGGGAGCTGCTATCGGTATTGGAAATGTCCTTAGTTCCTTGATTCATTCCGTGGCACGAAATCCATCATTGGCAAAACAATTATTTGGTTATGCCATTTTGGGCTTTGCTCTAACCAAAGCTATTTCATCGTTTGCCCCAATGATGGCCTTTTTGATCTCATTCCTATTCCAAGTCCGTTAATAAGAGTTTACGGTGGGTGGGTAAGTAGGAGGGGGTCCCTGTTGTTAGACTAAATAACCAATAAGGTTAGCGAGGTTCCTGCGATGGTGAAGTGAAAGATCTTTCACTATAATGGGAAGAAGACAGGTGGGAGCGAGCGGAGCGAGAGCAAAGCAAGATCTAGTGGTGGGTTGTCTTCGTGGTCCCATTTCATCGACATAGTCAGAAGCAATGGATGTTGTAAACGCACAAGTGAAACAGGAATGCATATAGGTTTTAGGGGATGTAATTTCGACCTAAACCCGGAAACCCATATCTTTATATACGAAATTACTTCGACCTTTTTTAGCCTTTTTTCGTTTATGCTTCTTTTTCTCTCCCATGCTTTCCGTTGGTCAACAACCAACAAAAGTGCTCTATACTTCTTCGCTACTCGTACATGCTTGACGGAGTTAAGCTGTATTAAGGGAATCATTTTGTCTCAATCAATCAAGAATGCCTCAAATGGATAAATTCACTTATTTCACACTGGATCTAGAGCAGATCCTCTCCAGCCCGCTCGAACAATTTGAAATAATCCCATTGATTCCTATGAAAATAGGAAACTTATATTTCTCATTCACAAATCCATCTTTATTTATGCTACTAACTCCCAGTTTGGTCCTACTTTTGGTTTATTTTGTTACTAAAAAGGGAGGAGGAAACTCAGTACCAAATGCTTGGAAATCCTTGGTAGAGCTTATTTATGATTTCGTGCTGAACCCAGTAAACGAACAAATAGGTGGTATTTTCGGAAATGTTAAACAAAAGTTTTCCCCTCGCATCTCGGTCACTTTTACTTTTTCGTTATTTTGTAATCCCCTGGGTATGATACCTTATAGCTTCACAGTTACAAGTCATTTTCTCATTACTTTGGGTCTCTCATTTTCTATTTTTATTGGCATTACTATTGTGGGATTTCAAAAAATTGGGCTTCATTTTTAAGCTTCTTATTACCTGCAAGAGTCCCACTGCCATTAGTACATTTTTTAGTACTCCTCGAGCTAATCCCTTATTGTTTTCGAGCATTAAGCTCGAGAATACGTTTATTTGCTAATATGATAGTCGGTCATAGTTCAGTAAAGATTTTAAGTGGGTTCGCTTGGGCTATGCTATGTATTAATGATCTTTTATATTTCATAGGGGATCTTGGTCCTTTATTTATAGTTCTTGCATTAACCGGTCTGGAATTGGGTGTAGCTATATCACAAGCTCATGTTTCTACGATCTTAATTTGTATTTACTTGAATAATGCTATAAATCTTCATCAAAGTGCTTATTTTTTTATAATTGAACAAAAACGAGTCGGAATGGGTATACTTAGTCTTGGAGCATTCCGAGTATTTGCTTTAGGGATCGTTCCTGCGCATCTCCTTACACTATAATAGTTATCGCTCCGGTTCCAGAAGGTATAGCTCTCGCCTCAGATTTTTCTTTGAAATCGGAGACTGTTCCAATTTCCTACTGAGATAGGTAAGTGCAGGGAGAACTAGACGTATCTTACTAGGCAAAGACAAGTAAGAATGGATAGCTCGCAGGTAGGATTGACGGGATAAATCACTATTGCAGAAGGAGGTAGAACCGGGGGAAAAATTATGGCACTAAAGGCCCTCTCCCTCTTAGGCACATGGTTCTAAAGATTAAATCTCAAAGAGGTACTAAAGATTAGGCAGAAGAAGAACTAGAACTATAATTCTTTGCCCCTCCCCTTCTACCATGAAGCAAGTTCAGAACATAAGGATAATGGACTCATCTATTATAAGTTATTATTTATGGAGCTATCTCAGTTATCTCGAGTAAGGAGACAGGATAGTTAGAGTTCTATTTCAAGGAAGGAAGAGACTATCGGGAAGCTCACTCTCGGTCGGGCTCGAAGCAGAAGGTAGAACGTAATATCTCTTGTTGGTTCAGCTCATCAAACTAGTACAAAAGAGTCCAGCGGAGACAAAGAAAGAAGCCATTTTTACGGTATTTTTTCTTCCAGTCCGGATCCATCCTAAATCAAAGAGCGGGGCTAAGCGAGGGGCATAGCGATACAGTGTTCATACTCAAGTTGCTCAAGTCCAGTAGGAATATCAGGAATAGTAGGATCTAGCAGGTGGTTGCCTTGGAAGGCAGTGAGGGAGCCCGGAGCTATTGAATTATTTTATGACCCAAGGAGAAGAATAAGGCTCTTTACCAGTATCATAACCTCTTGATGGGAAATGGAACTTAGATCACGATGTGAACCTACTGATGAGTGGAATTTCGTTGACAAGAAAATTCCCCGGGAAAACTAACTTTTCTCCAATTGAGATGCTTTCTTCATTTATGGATTCTATGCGGGATTCGGTTAGTGTGAAGTGTGATCCTGGCTCGGAAGGAAAAGCTGACAAGCCCTCTTCGGTATCAGTATAGAAAGTAGAGAAGGACAGTGACACAATAGCTCTAACATAAGCAAGCTGTCAAGAGGGAGTCAATAGCTGCCTATTCTGCGACGCTTATTCCCACAGTAGACTCAATAGCTACGGTTACGGATGCTATTGCTAAGAGGGCATTCGAGTGGAGTCAACTATACGATAGTGAAGTTCCTCGTTGGAAAGACTCTTACTATAGATGGGGATGCAGATATGTAAGAAGGACCGGATTCGAATATCCCCATTCTGCAAATTGAACATGGTAAAAAAGATATGATGATTAGTGGGTTTAATTACGATTAAGGAGTATTTTACCTTTTATTTCGATCCCTAGAGTAAGATCCGTGTCATGAAAATCATGAGAGAAATGATTTTCCTAGCATGAACTTAGGGCAAAGACATCAAGGTCTCTTTTTATTTCCCCATACTTTTTTTCCATGAGCATGGTTTTGGGCTAGGTTACCAACCTCAAGAGGAGGATTCTTTTTTATTTTGAGAAATGGTTTCATTCGCGCTAAAGCAGCAGCATACTTTCAAGGCTGAAGGAAGATCTTTCGACCCCAGGAAGCCATACAGACCCAATCTTCCATGGCTATTTCCTCAAATAAGGTGATGATTTAGCCTTCTCATTCAAAAATGGACTTGGTTGCGCTCTATCTAGTATATCTTTTCTTATCCGATGAGGGTTTTTAAGTGGTCTCCTTACTTTAGAGCTAACGTAGAATCATCAATAGTTCCAGTCTGGATTTCTCTACAAGTTGATCGCCTAGGAAAAATATCATAGCCCTCTTGAGTCAATAAGAATAGCAGAATTCCGCTTTAAAAAACCTTACCTTAAATGTGTCGAAATTGAAGTTATCTCATTAGCGATAATGATACTATTAATGAAATATGCATACAATAGTGGATTTTATTCTAATAAATTCACTATCCATTATTGTCTGATACATACAAATAACGAACGAGTCGACTTTACAGCAGGAAATGCAATTTTAGTAAAGGCCGATAACGCAGAAGTACACCCGCTTCGTGTATATAATGAAATTTTGAAACAAGTCTGTGAAAAGGCTGAGAAATAAAATATGAAGAGGGGCAACTAGATCGAGTAGGGGTTCGAATATATCTCTTCGAAAGGGTTGAACACCGTGAAGTCCACCCTTTTAGCCTAGAGGAAATTTTTAAGCAACTTTGTGATGAATTAATGGATGACGGGACAATGAGTGATGAACCTGTAGAAGTGGTAGCTATGGGTAAGAAGATTCGTCGTCCTAATCATATACCCGCACTGAAAGCAATTACGAAAATAAAAAGGAGCCCATTCATTGTTGCTGATATAGAGGCTGCTCTCCACGACGATGTTCATGTTCCTTGCGCAGTGGGGTTCTTAGTGGTTAAGCCGGGTGAAGATCTTGCTTCCAAGTCTAAATATTATATTGAAACATATTTCAATGAAAATAACGATTTCTCAATAACAGATTTCAAAAAACGAAGTGAACGTATGATGCTCAACTTTATAGAGCGTTTAGCGGTTGTGGTATCAGATGAAAAAGAAATTCGAACGGTCTATTTCCATAACTTTTCACGATATGATGGAATTATAGTAATGCGAGCTTTTACTTCTCAGATTGGCAAGTACTCCTTCCAAACGGTGATGAGGAAGCATAAAATGTACGAGTTAAAAGTCTATCATGGAAATGAAAAAAAGAAATTATTGTTCCGTATAAGGGATTCCTACCTTCTCCTTCCCGCTACGCTAAATAACTTGGCCCAGGATTTATGCTCGAAATTTGGTTCTAAAGGCACCATTCCCTATGAGAAATTACGACTTGAGTATCTTCCGGAGATAGGTCAACAATTATTGGCTTATCTGAAACAAGATATTCGTCTCTTAGGTGGCGTTATGCTGAATGCACAAGAGATTTATTGGAATCTGTACAAAATAGACATTGTTGATACAATAATTTTGTCATGGCTATCTCTATCAATCTTCCGTATGCACTATTACGACCCAAAGAGTTGGCCCATCCATATACCAACTCGAAACCAAGAACGCTTCATTCCGCGTGGTTATTGTGGAGGACATGCCGATGTCTATAAGCCCTATGGTTAAAATTTAGACTAATACAATGTGAACTCCTTATATCCGTTTATAATGAAAACTTTTCCTATGCCAGGTGAACGGGGCTCCCAGGCCGGGACGTCTGGCATAATAATTTAGAAAAGGCGGATTTGGATAACTTCCCTGGCTTTATTGAGGCTTTTGTAGTGTGTCCTCTCTACAATAGAGAAAGCCTTCTTACCCTATAAGGATAGAAATAATGCTTTAACCTTCCCAACAGGTAAATTCATAGGCGTCTATTTTAGCGATGAATTTTTTTTTGCCCGAAACTTGGGTTATAGAATTTTCCCGCTAAGGGGCTACTTGTATGAGAAAAAGAGGAGTCCTTTCGAAGGCTTTGTATCAGACATCTTTGCTAGAAGACAGGAAGCAAAGATAAAGGATGATGCAACTATGGTATATATCTACAAGATACTAATGAACTCTCTCTACAGTTGATTTGGTATAAAGATGAAGTTATTAAAATCGAGATATGCACAAAAGAAAGATATCATGAGTTGTATAAAAAGGAAAATTTTTACAGTGCGGGGGTCCTGCCCCTTGGATGACTTGAGTAATGGGAGAATGACAACTGGGCCCTGCAGTGGTAGAACCTCATGAACCAGGCATACTATTGAAGAACCTTCTGTGAACTTTTCTTTTCTTGTGAAATTTCTACTCAGCTTGAAAAGAAAAGAAGCCTCAAGCCTATAAGTCATCATGTTGGATTATTTCGAAAGAAGAGCTGAGGGCTGATCTACGACTACCCTCTCACTCACGGCACACATGCTATATGTGTGATGCCGACACCCTGATCTAGACATCCACTCTAGACTATTTTCCTTATTTATGATCTTCTTACGGCCATCACGCTATTATATAATTAACCATGCTATTTATGCTAAATATAGCCCTTCATGGATCTCTACAACCTACCTCTACAAAAAACCTTAGACTGGCGTACTGATAGTAGCTGCTACCCATACTGCTGATGGTCGCTTACCAAGATCTATCTATGTGTATACGCTTAGATATCACCTCCTCACCCATATGACTCTCGACAGTAGAAGAGAAAAGGAACATATCCAATGAGTCTGATTGCAATGATATAAGATATAAGCTTAAAGGAAGATATAGGCGCAAGGTAAACGACAGAACCATGTACTAACCGGACCGAAGGAAGAGGTCTCATGTATAATGTCTAGCCCAAGAATCTGTCTCTCCCCTACTTCATCCCAGCATAGGGTAGTCCTACACTTTCTTCTATAGAGTGCCTCAAAAAGTGGCATGCCTATACTCGCCTAAGAACTATTGATACAGGCGAATGTAACCAAGGGTAGATGTCTATCCCAACAACCTCGAAAATCAAGGGATTACCTCCGCATAGCCTCCAATGTCTGGATGGTGCTCTTAGACTGGCCATTGGTCTGAGGATGGAAGGCTGTGCTAAGACTCACTCTGCTACCCAAATCCTTTTGTATGCTCTTTTACAAGGCTGAAGTGAACTGTGGATCTCTGTCTGATACTATGGATGATGGTATCCCGTGTAGGCGCATTATCTCATCAATATATATTTGGGCTAGCTTGCCCGTAGAGTAAGTCATACTGATTGGCAAGAAGTGAGCCATTAGCTCAGATTTCGCATCTAAATCATTAGCTCAGCTAAGGAATCAAGCACCCGATCCGATAAGAGCATCAAATACAAATCACGTCCGAGACGGGAGAAACAACATAGTAGTAAAGAAAGCGCATAAACCCATTCCTTTGAAAATGGTGCCATAGGCAATGCTCTATCTAAAAACCATTCTTTCTATCAGGGAGGTAGGAGGAACCTTCCGTATGAATGCGAAAGGAAGCGACCGGTCAAGAAATGCAAAGAGAAGGGGAATGGTTAGTGATGACGGCATAGGACACAGAAAGTTCCTTCTCTCTTTTTTGAATCCCAGGGATTGCCTCAGGGAAGAGGCCAGTCCCTGAAAAAGCCATCTCGATTGGTATCACTCAAATGCGAATATAGGCTTGATTGAAGCATAAAAGTGAAATAATAATAATGAGAGGCTTTTGTCCGTTGACGGTCATCTTACCTGTCTCCTACGCTACGCTCTCAATTGGATCAATCGCTTTATCCTGATTTATTGAATAGGTGCCATGTGGAACATGTTTTATGGAATTTCACTCTCTATGTAATATTTCTTTTCTTACTGATTGAATTCAGGTAGAGATAGGAATATTTGATCAAAACCCTTAGTCCGACAGGGGGAGAGGCTTTTGTCCGTTGACGGTCATCTTACCTGTCTCCTACGCTACGCTCTCAATTGGATCAATCGCTTTATCCTGATTTATTGAACAGGTGCCATGTGGAACATGTTTTATGGAATTTCACTCTCTATGTAATATTTCTTTTCTTACTGATTGAATTCAGGTAGAGATAGGAATATTTGATCAAAACCCTTAGTCCGACAGGGGGATAGCATACATTCAATCCGGATAAGACACTAAGATGAAAGATGAATCAAGCAAGAAAGGCAGAAAGGGGGCCGCTTTCTCGAGTGATAGTTCTTTTTGGGGTTATTCTGACTGTCCTCATCCTAGTTGTTAGGCGTGCAAGTAAGAAGGTAGTCGACGAAATTATATGAATTGAATGGGACTTCAGCTTCGACAATCGTATCCTCCCTCCAACAAATAAGGTGGAGTGGGCAAGGCAGAGAAGACAGGAAAACACAAGCTCAAACTTTAGCATTTCCGTTACGCGGAAGTAAAGGAAGCATTTCCAGTAAATAAGAACTAGAATTTCCATTGGGTCAGGAGCTTAGAGAGGTTGGAAAGGTTTAAATAAGAGTGTGCCTAGCGTCTTTCGCTCTCTCTTATTAGAAGAAGGAAGGGGCACGACCTCACTCAACTCGAAGAAGTAGCTCTTTCAACTAATCCATACTTTTCCTTTCCTTCTCCTCGCTACTGTAAAAATGTTGAATTTTTTTTTTACAATGGCGCAGATGATTTCCCCTAAGGCACCGATGGACCAACGCCTTCGTATGTATATCACCCAAATTTCTTGATTCATGGCGTCGAGTATTTGCACTTTAGATCTCATGGCTCGATCTGTAGACGGTGATACCGCCACCTTTGGCGACGTGATATTTTCTTATTCACTTGTGCTGGTGGCAGAGAGGTCGGCGCCTGTGTTCTAGCTCTGGGGGGTGGGTCTTCCTTTTATCAATCATGACGTACTCAGTTAGGTGTCATCTAGGTCTCAATCGAGGGAAACTTACAAATTATGGTCTCATTCTTCCCTTCTCTTGATTCACGATCCCTGCAGCTTAATTAATCCCCCATGTGTCGGGACGTGAACCGTGGTGGTGCTCTTCTACAGCTTCTTCTGCATAGGCTCCGTAAGTTCTGGAATTGAAAAATGAAGCATTTCCAAGCCCGAACAAGATCAAAAGAACTGATAGCTTTCAACAATAACAAAATAGTTATCTACTAGCCATGTTTTCTTTTTGTGATAATGTCGTAGCATAGGAATCCATGAATTTTTGAAGCTGAACATGCTTAAAAGATTCCTAAAGCTTTTAGCTTTGATAATTTGACACCGAGTGAAATGGTTCCTCGCTAAATAAAACCAAAGTTCCAATACAACCAAGGAAAGAGATAGCTCACATCTTGGCCAAATGCCAATCCTCCTAGTTTGAAAGAGAAAAAAAGTGGAGATGTGCGAAAAAAGATCACTCCTCACTAATCAGTCAAGTGAAAGGAGCCTGCTTACCCACTCCCCTTTCCCCCCATGGCTAGGAGCCTTGCCCTCTTGACTTGATATGTCAAGAAGACTACAACCGATAGTGGATCACCTTTTGCTTAAAAAGGCCCATCCATCTCATATATATGATAAAGGAAGCCGACTGTTTTTAGCTATTTTTGTTTTTTTTCTTTTTTTGGGGGTCTAATATGAGATGTATAACGTGCTCATACTCACCCATTAGGATGTTCCCCCTTTCAATAGATCCGCTAGGATACTAACTTGGTTACCTAGCATTGAATTAGGTAGGACACTCGTCCTACTTTATAGATAGAAAAAGAACTAGTAAGTCTATTATTTGTGGTACCCCAAAGAGACCTTTTTCCTTTCCTTGTATTATATTAAATAAAAGCTAAAACACTTTTTTTTTAAGAATGTATCTGGTTCCATCTTTATTTCGCTAGTTAAGCCACCTTTTTCTAAAAAGGATTGTAGTAATTATGGTTTGACACTATTTGGAATGGCTCTCTCATATTGAGAAATTCTGTCTAGTGGCATTCGATCAAAGAATCCATTGACAACTGCATAAATGACTAGAATTTGTTTTTCAATTTGCAGTGGTGCATATTGTGGTTGTTTCGACACTTATGTCAACCTTGCACCTCTATTGAGTAATGCCTGAGTTGCAACATGGAGGTCTGAGCCAAATTGAGCAAGGGCGACCACTTCACGATATTGTGCCAATTCCAGTTTTGATCTACCGCAGACTTGTTTCATAGTTTTCAACTCAGCGGCAGACCTAACGCGACTGATAGATAAGCCAACGTTAATCGCATGTCTAATTCCGCAATAAAAGAGCTCTGTTTGCAAACATATTTTTCCATCAGTAATGAGGATCACATTGGTGGGAATATAGGCCGATACGTCTCCAGCTTGTGTTTCAATGACGGGTAAGGCGATCAAGCTACATGTGCTTGTCTGGTCCGATCGTTTAGCCGCTCTTTCTAAGAGACGGGAATGTAAATAAAAAACATCCCCTGGGAAAGCCTCAGGACCTGGTGGTCGGCGTAACAATAATGATATTTGTCGATATGCTACTGCCTGTTTACTAGGATCATCATAGATTATTCATGTGTGCATTCCATTATCGCAAAAATATTCCCCCATTGCACACCTAGAATATAGGGCCAAAAATTGTAGAGGAGCAGGATCCGAAGTGGTGGCTGCTACAGAATAGAATATTCCAAAGCATTCGCTTCTAAAAGAATTTGAACTAATTGTGCAACAGTTGAGCATTTCTATGCAATCGCTACATAGACACAATACAATGTCTCATTCTCAGAGGTGGCCTTTGAGTTTAGTTGCTTTTGGTTTAATATGGTATCGACAGCAATAGCAGTTTTTCCAGTTTGTCGGTCCCCGATTATAAGTTCTCGTTGACCACGACCTATATGAACCAGACTATCTACCGCTTTTAACCCTGTTTGCATAGGCTCGTGCACACATTTACTTTCAATAATACCAGAGGATTTCACTTCGACACGTCTTTGCTGGTGATCGCTTAGAGCCCCCCCTTCCACCAATAGGTACTCCTAAGCCATAGAACACACGCCCTAGCATCGCATTTCCCGTAGGAACATCTATATTAGATCTAGTGCGCTTAACAAGATCTCCTTCTTTAATAGCAGTATAACTACCAAAGACAACAATACCTACATTCTCATTCTCAAGATTCAAGGCTATTCTTTTCATACTGCTGGTAAACTGAACCATTTCCCTAGCTTGAATCTCGTTCAATCCATAAACACGTGGAATCCCATCTCTAACTGAGACCACTCGACCTATCTCATCCACTTGAAAATTGGTGTAAAAGTTGATAATTTGACTTTCTAATATACTTGTTAGTTCCATAGCTCGGGGAGAAAGTTTCATAATTCAATTCAAGATGGATAGAAAGGAGAATGCCGCCGAATAAGATGAGCTCTACCAGTCTCTCCTTTTTTTTATTCCATCAAAGGCCAGTTCTAATTTATCCTTCGAAATTTCATTCATAAGCCTTTTATAAAGCAGGCTCTGGTGGGTCCCCTGGTTCTCTATTTGCTTAAGGTGGTCCAAGTACGTATCTAATGAGAATGCCCTACCAAAAGGATAGAAGAGGACCCCCTAATCTGGTTCCTTTTCACTAAAATGGAATATTCATGAACCCTGACCGAACGAAGGGCTTACTCTATCTTATTTCCTTATAAATCTCTTCGGGTAAGAGACACTTTATAGTATTTAGGCTAAGACGATCACTGAGCTCCCGACGCCTCTGTCCGTCCTTCTGTAACGAATGATAAACCTCAGCATTAGGCGCTACGAGTTCACCATGGTTGGGAGAGTCCGGGGCTGGTTGGTTGAGAATAGCTTTGGCATTACCAGGGGAACTGCTTCCAAATAAATCAGTCCACCTGAAGCCCCTTCCTCCAGCGCTCTCACCTGATCCTGAACCAGAGGCCCCTGAAGGAGCCATCATAATCTGATTTTCCAGATCAAGACCCACGAAAACCATTGTAAGTAGGAAACCTCCGGAATACCAGTCGAACCGACTAACAACCAAGTGAACAAGAATTTGTTGGTATAAGCGCCACAATAAGATATTCAAATTTAGACCAAAAGATTGTAATAATAGAGAAACGAAGCCAATAACACCAAAAAAAATGAGAAGGGAAAAGACCCTTCCTCAAAGACGAGGAGATAAGGAGCGAAGGATATTCATGATATTCAAAAAGATTTATGTTAATTCGCTCTGCTCGCAGAGCGGTATACCGAAAAAAATAAGTAACTTCCTTACTTAAGCAATTCTTCTTATTCCTATTCTTTCTTAGTTGAAGTTCCTATATTGGTTTCTTCTTTCTTTTATGAATGTTATAACTCCTAATTCTTTGGCAGCGGACCTCTTTAATAGTTCGACCGTTATCCCCTGTCTAACTCAACTATTCGACTACCTCTCCTACTCATCAAGGAAGATATCAGAAACAAAACTATTTCCAAGGGAGACCGGAGTACGCTATACCCCATCACTTACAAAAAGATCAGTTACGGAAGTACATCGCTTCTCAGGGCCCTTTGCGTCAGAGTGACACCCCCCGGGGCGATCCAGTTAGCCAGAGTTCAAGTTCGATCCATTAGGTTCTTTTTTATTAGAAAAGAAATGAGAGACAAGAAATATCTTTGATTACGATTAAAAGGAACAATCTCAAATAGACCAATATCCAATTTCGGGTCATTTCTAGGTGAACATGATCTGCCATAATCTCTTCGATCCCTTCATTTATGTGCCAGAATGGGGAGATATTTGGTAGGAAAGTGGAAGAGACCTTTTTGTATATGATAATCAAAGGGAGTGGGAATGCTGCAGTAATTCTTTGGAAAATCCCGATTCTCTTTGTCTTCGAGCTTTCATTCCTCAATCCACTGATTCCTTGCTTCATGTACCTCCCCACCAATAGATAAAGACAAATAGGAATAACCGAACCACGTCTACAAAATGTCAGTACCATGCAGCTGCTTCAAAGCCAACGTGATGCTCCTTGGTCAGATGACCAAGCTATTGGCGAATACCACATATGATCGAGAAAATAGTACATAAAATCACATGAAAACCATGAAAGCTAGTTGCTAAGAAAAAGGTAGAACCATAAATACTATCCGAAATAGTGAAGGGTGCTTGATAATATTCCATTCCTTGAAAGCCTGTGAATACTAGAGCCAGTGAAACGGTAGCTACTAAAGCGTAAACTGCTCGTTTTTCCTTCCCCGCGAGTATAGCATGATGAGCCCAAGTTACGGCAGCTCCGGATGAAAG
>MU765133.1:208409-238409 GCA_026770625.1 Nicotiana glauca
ATATTGGCGAATACCACATATGATCGAGAAAATAGTACCTATAATCACATGAAAACCATGAAAGCCAGTTGCTAAGAAAAAGGTAGAACCATAAATACTATCCGAAATAGTGAAGGGTGCTTGATAATATTCCATTCCTTGAAAGCCTGTGAATACTAGAGCCAGTGAAACGGTAGCTACTATAGCGTAAACTGCTTGTTTTTCCTTCCCCGCGAGTATAGCATGATGAGCCCAAGTTACGGCAGCTCCGAATGAAAGAGGAATAAGGGTATTAAGAAAAGGGATTTCCCAAAGATCTAAAACCACAATCCCCTTTGGGGACCAAATACCTCTGATCTCTACCGTTGATGCAAAAGAAGAATGAGAAGAGACCCGAAAAAGAGCAAAAAAGAACATAACCTTCGATACGATAAACAGAATAAAACCATATCGAGGTCCTAATTCTACGACTTTGGTATGATGTCCTTTGCACGTGGATTCATGTAGAACATCGTGCAACCATACGAACATGGTATATAGGATAAATATGAGGCCCAAACTGAGAAGTGTTGCACCCCTTGAAATGAGTGCATGTACATCACACCTCCTACGGTTGATGCCAAAGCTCCGAGTGAACCCGAAATAGGCCATGGAATTGGATCTACCAAATGATAAGAATGCCTCTGAGATTCAATCATAAACCACTTTTCCTCGGTTCTATGTAAACCCCCCTTCACCCCACCCTCTAAAGTAGTAAAGTAAAGAAGGGCTCTTTGGGGTCTAATTTTGTTTCTATCTGACAAGACAAACAAAGAAATAGGAAGGGATGGCTCTTTCATTCCATTGATAGAAGTCTAACTAGAAAAAGACTCTCTCCATGACTTTGAGAAGAGAATAGTTGGTTTGACCGAAGAATTACGTGGGAAAATAGACCTTCTTTCTTTGATTTGAAACAAGAGTTTTTGAAAGTAACAATTCCATTAAGTTCGCTTTCGAAAATCCTACTGGTCGCGGATTAGTTCGTTCTGGGCCGCCAGTGGCCTTAACCCAAAGGCGCAGTTTGATCTCTTTTGTTGAGGCTGTATTCATTTATTCATATTCAACTTGACACGTGGGAAGGGCTTACTCTACTAGTGGCTCGACTTGGTCTCGCTCCCTTCCCGCACTATTCCTCCCCACTAAAAAGAGTGATTGAGAATCTCGAGATTCTTTCCGAACAACTGTCTTCGTGGGGCGATTGGAAAATAAAGGAGTATTTAATTATTTTACTGCCTTCCATTCCACTATTATGATCGAATTAATTGCTCTTCCGAACGACCAAGTCATAATGAGATTAAAAACTGATGCTTCCTTCGCCGTGTGAAACATGGATTAGCATTATGTCATTCCTAAAAGTGATGACCCACCCAGGATAATATGTTTCTTTCTATTCCTCGTGAGCCACTTATTTCTTCGAAACAAGAGATTAAAGTCATCTTCCTCCTTTTTCCCAAGAAGTCGACGGCGCTATACCATTTTGATACTTCGAATAAACTTGAGTACATATAGGATACACCAGTGCTAAAACCTTTTCTCAAGATATCTTCCAAACATTTAGGGTCATTGCTCCGGATCTTGTTCTCCCGATGTGAAACCAGTTGGTTCTGTAGTTTTAGAATTCTGCTGATCCCAAGTACTCCATCTCCATCATTGCATATAGGAATATTGAAAGTAAAGAGGAAAAGGCATGACCAGAATAATTGTGTGAAATAAGTGAATTTATCCAGTTGAGGTATTCTTGATTGATTGAGACAAAATGATTCCCTCAATACAACTTAACTCCGTCAAGCCTGTATTAGTAGTGAAGAAGTATAGAGCACTTTGGTTGGTTGTTGACCAATGGAAAGCATGGGAGAAAAAAAGATGGACGGAGACAACAAAAAGGGACACTTCCCTATACTAAGTGACACCAAAGTACTCTATAAGCGGATTTGAAAGCATCAAATTGAATCAGACAGAAGGTTCACCCCTCACCTAGTCTCCCCCATTCCGAAAATAGCGTAGAAAGTCATGATAGACGGGGCTATTTTGCCCTTGTTGCTGTAGTTGAAGTAGCATTCTCCGAAGAAATTATTCGAGTACTGTCTTCATTATAAGATCGCGGTGATGCGGATCGGTTAGACCGGCTCTGTCTAACTGCAGAATTATATACTCTAGGATTTCTGCCCTTAAGCCTTGTTCCCTAAAAGGGGATTCGCGTAAAATGGAAAGAAATTTGCTGTCCGGTTCATTGACAAAGAGATTAAAAAGTTGATCCTGAAGATTTTCTTTTAACTCTAAAACTTTGATATCGAAAAACTCATTATTTACCATTGATAGAAATTGAATCGGAGTTTGGGTTTCATTTAAAAAGATTCTCACTAATTCTTCGTATCCCCAAGCGTTAAGTTGAGGAGGAAATTGGTCGATTTGTAGTGCTTCTAGGAGATGGATTCGAGCATAGAGGTCTATGTCCACATCCTCAAGTTCTGGGAACTGACGACCCAAAAGAAAATGAAATTGGAGGGGGGGGGGGGGCGCCGGATTATCCTGCCTAACAGGAAGTGAATTTGTATGAGATAATCCTATAATTATAGTAGTAGTAGAACTGGATGAATCCGTTTCTCCACTTGAGGAAGGGGAGTAAAAAAAATGCAAAAAAGAGCAAAATGTCTATATGACCACGACCCATTCTTAATAAGTAAGAAATTAGTAGCAGATAGAGTATCCGTATTAAAATATGTATTAAAAATCTTACTACTCGGGATAGTAAATAAGAAAGTTTCATCCAAAAAAGCATTTGACCTAAAGTTAAAGTGCCATATCTTCCAAAACTTCCCTTCCATATAGATCGTCGTGGCATGAACTAATTTCTTCGCTTCGATTCTGCCCCTAAAGCTATCTCCTACTTCTCCTCCTTATCCTTTAGGATAGGATCCTCCTTGTTCCTTTTAACATAACATTCTCGGGTGCCTCCGGTCCGGTAGGTCGGACTCCCTCTAGCTAGTGACTAGTCCAGCTATGGAGCTAGGCCTACACCGCCACGTCGAGACTCTCTTTCGAAAGGGAGATACCGGCTTTCATAAGAGGGAAAGATTACTCCGTCATGCAGCAGAAAAGTGTTTATCTAACTAAAAATTTCATAGGAGAAGAAGAATCATACCGTAGGGTCGACATAAACAATAGGTTAAAATAGTCAAATGAGAAACCATCTGTTCATGTTCATAGTTGCAATAAGTTTTCTTTTTTTAATCGAGATTGGCTTGGTCTTCAGTCTACCCTAATGAAACCTAAAATCTCACTCCCTCGCTTTCTCATTGTGATAGACTAGCTTGCGCATCTTCTCTTTGGCACTCATCCTTGTCTTGGGGAGTGCTCTCTCTCTTCTATGCCAACGAAGGAAGGAGAAGAGTAAGAGCAATCGGCCGAATGATTGTTATTCCACTTGCAGTTACAGTGCCTCTATCGAAGCAGAACAAGTCTAATACTCCAGCCCTGGTTTTTGGGGATGTAATTTTGATCTAAACCCGAAAACCCATATCTTTATATACGAAATTACTTCGTCCTTTTTTAGCCCTTTTTTCATTAGGTGGGTCTCATTACCTTCGGTCTCATTCAAGAACTGATCAAAGGATTCCCCCTTTTACCTTTGGTGTATAAGGCTTTTCTTTTTGTTCCCCTTTGTCAAACAATCCAAAAGAGACCAGAACCACATGAAAAAAGGTTTCATAAGCAAACATTATTGTGGAAATCAAGGGAGAGTGTCGTTTTAGAAAATATACAATAGTTTCTGATCCCCCGAGCTTAAGGGTAAATTACGGGGGGTATCCGGTCGATCAACTCATTTCAGGGTTAACCTGTCGATCAACTCTAGGCTGAGTTTCTAGTGAAAAACTAAAGCGCTACCTTATAGAATTTAATTCTGTTATTTTGCAATAACTTGGCTTTTTTCTTCACTTCAGCTTTGAGATGATTTTAGCCTCCAGGGACCGGCTCAATGAGCACTTTCGGGCGATGCTTTCTCGATCAACTATCTCACCTATTCAGAATGTCGGTGAGCCAAGACATGAAGAAGTGCAATGCAAAAGAGCGCCTTCTTTCTGGAGGCCTCAGGCAGTGGAAGATGAACAATCGCTAAGGAATAGCTTGAACTAAGAGGAAGTGAAGTAATACTTGGCCAAGTCCCCGATATTCATTGAAGACTTTGCACGTACCCCTGCTAATTCTTTTTATAATACTAATGCCGCATATCTGTACTCATTAGTAGGAAAAAAACCTTCACTTCAAAACAATCAATCAGGATCGGTGCCATCCGTGCTTCTTCTGACTATTGAAAGTGTAAGTTCAAGCTTTGAAGCTCATTTTCCAGCATTCCTTTCAATTCTTGCAGCCGATTTGGCAACTTTTAGCTATACAAAGTTAGGTGATTTACCGGGTTGACATTCATCTTGATTTCGGCCTTTATTTTCTTCCTTTGAAATGATTGACCTGACCGGCTTGAAACTTGATTTGATTATCTAAAGAATCCGAGCCAATTGAAAACTATATTATTTCAAACGAAGACTCTTCTTTTTAAGAAGACGATTCCCGGCCATTCTTCGAAGCTGATTTGAAAACAAAACATTCGTTTTGTGACGTGAGGCTCCAGCTTAAAACTTTGAAACTATACCAAATCATACTCGGCAACTGAAGCATGGAGAAGAAGAGCCGGAAAGGGCGAAACATCTCTTTTCAAAAGAAAGCGACCCGCAAAAAAAGATTGTAATAGAGAACTCTTTAGGGGAAATGGTTTCCTGTCCTATTGAAACTCTTTCAGCCAATTCGCGGCAACACATTATTTCATATGTGATTTGTGCCAATTCCTCCATTCACAGAATGCCCTTATCAATCAAACTTTCTCTCTCTTACCGGAACTACCCTTTACAGCTCCATCTTGAGCAGCTGCTTAATCTTTCATTTCAAAAATAAAACTTGGATGTCACGGGACTTTCTTGCAACTTCATTCCTTACATTGTTTCCATCTTTAGAAGTTCCATATTAATCAGTTTCATTTCGATCGATCAGTCAAGATGGTTTGCTTGGGCGCTAATGGTATTTTATATTTACAATACCTAGACTAATGACAATCTTCCTTACTTGAATTGGAATCTTAAGCAGCTCAATTCCAATCTTCACTGGTCTGAGATGACCCTCTGTTCAAGTACCCATTCTTCTACTCAAGCCTTGACAGAGCCTTTTTGATCTCATTCGTATTTTAAGGAATTCTAAAGGACTCTTTTATATTGCACCGGTGCTGGAAAAGATTGGACTATTCCCTACCGAGACAACATAAACTCTTCAACGGATCCTCCTTTTTTCAACTAGTAGATCGCCTTTTCTTAAGGTTTTGTACTACTACTCAAGTGATACGTGAATTTCTTAGGAGAAGTTTTTCTAACCGAATTGAAATCGTGAGACAGTTCGATACTCTAGACCCATCTGCCCCCCTAGAGAAGGGGCGCGGTGTTGAAATTGTTGAACCGGAGAAATGAGTTGGAAAGGAGTGGAAAGAAAGTAGACAAGTGAAGACCAAAAGAGACAGGCTTATGACTAAACTCCTAGAGAGGCATATTTCGAATATAGAGGAGTGAAAGTTTCCAAAAAATAAGTACTTTTTCATATCCTTCTATGAACCGTACGAGCACGTCCTCTGTCAACCCCTACCGTGCTTACGGCTCTAAACCCCAACCCAATTTGCTCTGGCCCCAGGCCCTTCCTTTCTATTCCTCGGTAAGCGGACCATGGGAACATGGGGGACGATATCTGCTTTTGATTGATAGAAAGTATCTCTCTTTTCTCCCTCCTGACCGAACTCGCCAAAAAAAATCACAATAGAAAAAGTTGGTCTTGCCGGGAGAGTAGCATCGGAGACATCTTTATCTAAGGAGGAGGCTTCGTCATCCGGCTCCTCATAATGGATGTTAGGATCGGCCGGCTCATCCTCATAATTCAAAAAGAAAACAAAGACAGAACAGAATTACTTTGTTTCGGTGACATATCTAATCAGACTGAATAGGATTTGAAGAGCTGTCACGATCATTCATAAAAATTTTAGTGAACTATTGAAGCTATCAGTGTAATTGATCAGACAAGTACCAAGGGCTTTCGGTAGACTTCTTTCATTTCCGAATTTGCTTGCGACAAGTCCGAGCATTAGTATGAGTTCGTTGACCATGTAAGGGCGATCCATCTTGATAAAGAATTCCACGATAACAAGAAATCGAAATTAATTGTTCGATGTCTGCTTGTTCTCCCCTCTTCAATTCCCAATTAAAAACATGATCTTGACCTATCATTTGTTTAATTTGGTCGATTTGATACTTAGTTAATTCTTTTATCTTTATCTTTCCACTGATACCTAATCGATAACAAACCTGAATGGCTTTTTAGGTCCAATTCCATCGATTTTGGTTGAGGCAATTCTTACTTGTTCATTGCCAACTAATATAGCTCCTGAAATATATAACATTCTTGATTGATTGAGACAAACGATTCCCTTAATACAGCTTAACTCCGTCAAGCCTGTACGAGTAGTGAAGAGGTATAGAGCACTTTGGTTGGTTGTTGATGAACGGAAATCATGGGAGAAAGATGCATAAATGAAAAAGGGCTAAAAAAAGGACAAAGTAATTTCATATATAAAAAGAGCGGTAAACTAAACACAAAGCCAATATCAAAGAACTAAAGAGGAAGCTAGTCAATCATTCAACAGCATGAATCTACCCTAGGATCCAACCTGACAGCTTTCTTCTCTTATGATATTTCGAATAGCGAGAAAGTGAAATAATGGGGAATATAATGGAGCAGACTAATACTCTATTCGACTAGAGGAATAATCTTTATTAAATAGGATACCTCCCAAGCGTCGAGGGGCTAACTATTATATTATCAATCGGCTTTGCCTCGCTGCATACTTTCGTTTATTATTCCTTACAGCTATTCTCCAATCCCTCGAAAGCAGAGGCGAGGCGGACATTTATTTTGCAGAATGGCTGGCTGCCTTGTAGGGTTGCTTGCCTAGTTCACCGGTACAAGGCTATGAGAGGCTCAACATCGAGTCCAATGTAAAGCAAGCCTTGAGAATGATGGTGGCTCCAAACGGGTAGACGTAGGCCCTGAAACCATAACAAAGACAAGACAATCATGGAGAGGACGTACGTGTTCTCGGATGAGTGCGGACTTGGTTAGTATACAAGATCATCAATATAGTAATAGGATGCATCTGCTGAAGGCAAGACTCATGTAACAACAAGCTAGATCGAAGCTCCGCCATAGTTGGTTTTGGTCGTTGAAGCTTCGCCGTCGTGACAAAGCTTTCATAGTCCAAAGGCAGGCCAGCAACAAGGAATATAAACATATCATATTAGGACATCGGTGCATTGATAGATGCCAAGGATTCACAATTGTTCTTGAATGTACGAAGGTAAGCCGCCATTAACTGATTTCCTTTCTTCTCTCTTTCACTATCATGTTCCTCACTAACCCGAAAGGCTCTCTTTAAACCATACTTTGGGGAGGGGATCTTTGAACCTTGTTTAAGCTCCACTTCCCCTTTCTAGATAAGAAAGGAGAAGGGGAACTCCTTTCTTTTCGTTTTCACTTACTTACACGAATCTAGGTCCAGCCTCGCTTGCATTCAGTTATCAAGGGGGATGTCTACTCTTTCCTTTACATATGAAAGCTCCCGATTAGGTGCAATTGCTCTTCTATGCAATATCGAATGCATATTAAAGCACTTAGCGGCCAAGCATCAATAGAGTAGCCTGCGGATTGGTGCCCAGTGACACAGTAAAAGTTGAACCATCAACAACTCTGAGTGCCCCAGTCTTAAGTTCCTATCAACCACTTTCCCAACAAGGCAGCCGCCATGGTAATGCAATATTGTGGTCACAACGACAGAACTATCCCATCAGCAAATCATTGGATAGATCAGCAGTCAATAAAGGTCCAACATACCCGAAATATATAGGACCAAACTCTTGTTGGTACTTGAATTCCTACATGGAGCGGCTTTGTTGTCGACCATGAAACTTTCTGTTCACACAACTCTCCACATCCATCACCAGGATTTCAGAAGTAATGAAACCTGACTATTGGGTTAACCTTAACATTAGTTCATGCTAGTCTGAGAGAACAAGCAAGGGGGGGGGGGGGGCAATAATTTTTTCCATCAGGGTTGCCACAGAAAAATATACTGGAGAGGGTGAACTCCTCATAAAAGCACCATGAGACGAGTCTTTTCTCCCAATCATCTCCTTCTGCACGAGTGGCTATCATGCCTAACCTTTGAAATAGAGCAGCTTTTCTCTCTTGTTCCTTATCTGGTTCCGACCAGTGGCTTGGAAGCAAGCTACCCGCGCTATATAGAGGGAGAAGAGCAGCATAATTGAAGAAGCTCGTTCAAAGCTAAGGTATCAATCGACTTTCTTTCCATCTTCTTTTTTGCCAGGGGTAGATGCCTTAGATTAAGAAAGGGTTGGTAGGCCCTTAGTCCATTCCCGATGATCCTCTCCTGGTCAATTGCTTGGGGTTTCAGACCATTGCTCACTTTTTTAGTCGTATCAGGTGTATCGGCTTTGCTTTGACTTGCCTTGTCCGTATAGTCAGTAATCGATGTAAGAAAGACTCTTCTATGATAAGTGGTCCATTCCACCTTAAGAAGTAGCCCATTCTATTAGTTTTCTTGTAGAGTGAGGGCCTCTTCTTCCTGCCTTTTCTTTAATAGACTTTCTTTCTTGTCTGAGTATGGGTCTACCTGCCTTATTCTTAGATGCCTTAGCCTTTCTTATCCCGAGTCTTGGTATGCTTAGATTTTGGTTCTCCAGCCGACTGTTGAATCTCTTTTTGACTTGGTGTGCGAGACAACGAGGGGCAGCTTAGCCTTCTTCTCCCTTGCGGATCTATTACAACTAGCAATTCTGATAAACATTATTATAGAAATTGGGGCTAATTCAATAGAAATCGGTCGTACCTAGCTTTGATTCACATTGCAAACAATGGCTAATGATTCATGAAAACATGCAAAGAGCAAAGTTGGCACATCTGATTTTTCTTCTTTAGTTCCAGGCATAAAGAGCTAGCACTAAGAGCAGTGGATGAATCTTTATCGACTTCCTTTTGAACAACTTGGATTACATCTTTATGGACATCTAAGAGAAGTTCTTTCTACTAGTGCTCCTGCTCTTGCTAATGCTAGTCCAACTTTGAAAGCTGTTAAAGCAAAGATTCGATACCTTTTTTTATTATTAATTAATAATTGGCATTCTCTGATCGACCTAATCTCGTAATACATGGCTATGTCGCTGACCTAAGACTAATGCAATCAGTTCCTTCCTCCGCCGTCTCTTTCGACGTTCTCCAATCGGAGAGGACAGCCGATTGAGTCTGAACCTTAATATAAAGATGGAAGGAAGACTCGGATGGACTTAATTAGGAGCATGGGCATCCCTTCGCGCATGAGATAGCAATGACAGGAGATTGACTGGTCGGGGACGAGTGATCCTCAAGGTTTAGGGCTCCTTCTACTGCTACGACTACCTCTCTTCTCTTCTCTTTTAAAAAGGTAAAGGACCACTAGAGAGGCAAGTGCTTTCATGAATGCAGTAAACCAATCAATCGTTTCATTACATATCGAGGACAGGGAACCAACCCAGCATACTCGATTTCCCAAAGAATGAGAGGGTGCTCTTCTAATATTTAGCTCCTAGTTGCTCTACCTCTCTATTTTTAAAAGCCCTGCTCACTTATAGCCCTATAACCAAGCAGGCAGGCGAGACATTAGAGCAGCTGTAGAATGGAGATTGCAATTCTATTTTTTATATGAAAGGGGTGGCATGTGAAACCATCAATCCCATTTTGTGGAATAAGAGCAGTGGCACTTGCGGAAATAGGTTTTAAGGAAGGGACTGATTGAACTAAGGAACTGAACCAATGGACGAGGAGGAATAATAAGTCAATCTTGGTCGGAATCGAAAGCGGGGTACTGACCACATGATCGTCAATGGGCATAAACACTAAAACAAGATTCACTAGTTCTTCAGTCCTCGCGTAGACATGAAGGGGACGCCCCACAGATAGGATTCAGATTTCTGAACGGGAAAGCATTTTTTGTCGGCCTATATGCTGACTCTGAATCAAATATTTACTCACTGCCAACAAAAACATACTATATTTACTTGTTTAAATCGATTCACTAAGCAAGTTAAAAGCCTTATTACTTACGCAATTCCACCAGTGTGTAATATATCCAACATTCTCAATATTAAACGCTTTTGGCAAGCCAGAGTAAGACTTCTCTTTGGGAAACCCCCGATAAAGGAGACATGTCTAGTCAAATAGGCTTCTAATAAGAAATTAGCTCATTCATTACTTATTCAATGACTTTCCTTTTCGTAGCGTCAACGCTACCTTTATATCTCCCTCGTCTAGTCGAGATTCCCTAAGAGAAAGGGATCAAATCTGTAGTTGTAGTTTCTATATGTCAACCCAATCTTGCTTCCATTCATCATCCATTATGAGGAAAGATTCTTGAATAACAGGCTAAGAGTAGTCATATAAGTCTTTGTCCGTTATGTATGCCCCAGTAAGAAAGTCCCTTACTTCGGCTAGTAAGGATTTTCATTTTAGGCAAGCAAGCTACAGCGCGAGTACCCTTTTATTGACTTTTGCTGCAATAGAGGAGATTTCTATTGGACTAGTTAAAATACTTAGATAACACACCGGGTTTACATAAGAAAAAGTTCAGGTAGAGAAAAGAGATTGGACTAGTCATTGCACTAGTAGCGTCTACGAGCCTCCCGTTTCGGTACCATCTCCTTTTTTACCAACCGAGCTGCCCTATCAACCCTTTGCGGCGTTTGCTTCCTAGATAGAACTCACATAGCGCAAACATAAATGTGAACTAAGCATAGTCTGACTCCCTAACGCACAGAGAAAGAGTAAGCTACTTCACTCGAGAAGAAGAAATAGGCTAACGATCGGCTCAGATAAGGATGCCTCCTCTCTTTACAAACTAGCTTCGATACAACTACTATCGAATTAGCTCTTGGGGATATCATAGGTAAGAAGGAAGCCAATGCTGGAGGAAGTGAATCAATCATAAGAGGTTGTTAAAAAAGGTCTGTTGCTTGCCCGAGTTGGGGAAGTGATTGACCTAAGGCAAGGTTTACTTATCCCACTCTAGTGCCAGTAGGAAGCCTCCTTTCAAGTAGTCTCATAGGTCTGACCGGTTCCAACCATTCTTGCTAAGGATCCTAGCAAAGGATCAAACTTAAGAGTAAGAAAAATTTCTTGTCTTAGACTTAGATAGCAGTTGCAAGTTTAAAGACCAGCGGCGAGGGGAAGACTTTTGTAGAGAATTTTAGACAGGTTGACTCCTTTTTTGAGAATTCTTTATAGAAAGAAGAGAGGGAGGATATCAAAACAAAATACTTGTATAGAACAAGCCCCTATCTTAATTTCAAGTAAGGAGCTATTACCCCATGCGTATGGTCTTCGTTCCTTACAGGATAGATTAAAAGCCAGATTGAGATGCCCTATTGAGGGAGTCTCCAGCTCTACATATATCTACTATTAAGAAAGGAAGGGGATAGGGTTTGAGTTACCCAGCTCAGTAACAAACAAGGTTCGGAGAACAACCTAATTACGAAAGAACCCCTATTGATTCGCCAAAGATCGACAAGCCAGGATTCCAGAGAAAGAGATGCTTTTAAGGATACTTTAACAGAACCTTAGGACTTATCTTTAGTTGGGCATCCCTGACTCCATTCCTGACTAGAGAAGGGAATGCGGTGAATCACCAGTTTGGATCGAAGAATAGACATGAGCAGCATATTTGCGGGATCTATCGAGTGGAAAACCGGGATGTCGATAAACCGAAGAGCTACCAAACACGATCACCAACAAGGGAGTAGCAAGTGATTTCTTGGGGCTCAGAGCTCCTTATGCTTGGGTTTGCTTCGTGCTTGTATTCGACCTTGGCTACGAGATTGGCTCCTAGGCCCAGCTAACAATAAACTACAACACCAGATCTCCAGTTGATAATACCCCAAAAGAAAGACTGGTGATTCGTCGATACCAAGGTTGAGGCTTCTTTACAAGCTCAAGAGAAGAACAAGAGGAATCCTAGCTTCATAACATAGGAACAAGAGCTACAAGAGTGGGTTACTAAACCATTCGAGATGCAGAAAATGGATCCTCGCTGTCGACACCCTCCCCCTTGCGAACACCTCAGTACAGATCACCAAACAAGAGATGCTAGCATTGATATTAGAAAAAACAACATTGATTGGTTGAATCATGCTTCGATTAGCTGATAGCTCGGTAACAAGAGAGAGATTGGCATCAGAGAACAAATCAAATGACAAAGGAAATACCGCTGATTCGTCTAAAATCTACATCCAGGACTGGTAGACAAGAAGCTAACAACTCGATCTAGAGATCGAAGAATGGGAGAATGACCCGAACAAGTAAGAGATACCGGCGATAGGCCTTAGAGATACAATCGATGAATCACCGGAAGGAAATATTGGTGATACGCTGAGAGATACTAGGAATTCTACGAAGAAGTGCACCTATTTAATTGACAATGTAAATCTATTCGGATGATATGAGAATTTATTTAGCCGAGTCACGAGAACTTCTTCTTCTACTCCCTTCCCGGAATATAGAGGGAACTTAGCCTCTGACAAAGTAGTAGATGACATAGGAATAACTGTCAAAGGAAGAGCTTCCACTAAGATTCTAACTTATTTGGAAACTAGATTTGCTGCCCCTGCAGACTCTTCTTTTGAAGAATCTGATTCGCTAACATTGGTGTATTGAATGGGTCTCCATTGCCAACCTTCGCTTGTAAAAGCAAGTAAGTAGAAGTTGACCCTCCTACACACATGTCAGGGAAGGACCCCTTTAGTGGCATACTTTATGGAGAAAGGCTTCCATCAACAGGCAGGTATTTACTTTTATGATACCGTCACGTCTTGTTGTCAAACCTACTACTATTTGTATTATAAATTATCTCTCTTGCACATATAATTGGGATCTTAAGCAACTGGAGGTCTGTAATGCCTTTTTACACGGAACTCTTGATGAGGGGGTCTATATGTCTCAACCTCCTGGTTTTCTGTATACCGCTCATCCAGGATATGTCTGTCGACTTCTCAAAGCTCTTTATGGACTGAAGCAAGCTTCTAGAGCTTTTTTCACGTGTTTTAGAACTATAATGTGCTCTAAAGGGATCCCGTGGAAGTGCCTGTGATACCTTTTTATTCATTCGCCACACATCTGGGGATAGTATCTACCTTCTTTTATATGTCGATGACCTTTTTCTCACAGGTAGTGATCAACAGGGAACACTTGCTCTTCTTTCGTTCTTGCATGCTCATGAAAATATGAAAGACTTGGGCCTTCTCCACTACTTTCTTGGTATGGAAGTGTATCGGCAGGGGCGCACTCTTATCCTTCATCAGCAGAAATATGCCCTAGATCTCTTGCCTCGTGCAGACATGCTTGATTCTCGTCCTTTGGCCACTCCTCTTACTAGTGGTAACAAGATTTCCACGTTGGATGTCACTTCCCTCTCTGATCCCACCTATTTCATTCTTCTATTGAGTTAGCTAACTGTAACTATAAGCTACACGCCTCGAACTCGTATAAATTTTCTTCCTCTAAGGCCTCCTTTCACCTTTTGTTACCCTTGAACATGGGTTCCAGCAGTGCCAGTTCAAGCCTTACCTTTTTCATTTAGTCTGACTATTTTCCGAATTCTATATATGAATGAAAGATATGTTTCGGCAAATAGGTCTATTTATATAAACTATCATCCTAAGGATGAAACCTAAAAACATTAGTTTCACAGCCGAGGTCAGAGCTTCAAGTCAGTAATGTCTCTTTAGCACCCCATACCCTACTACAATTCTTATTCTATATAATAATATAACTACAATGTCGTGCCGATGTCTCCCTTACAAAATTGAATATAAGCCTTTTGATTACGGGGGTGACAACCGAGGCTTTTAAGAGAAGTAGCCATAGAGTCTATAAAAAGCTATCTCATATCTAATAGGAATATTCAAATTGTTATGTCTACTGTGGGAGATAGGGTCCCAAGACCATCTCTTCGACGACGTAGATAAGGGGTCCCATCATGGGCGATATAAGAAGAGAGATGTGGAAGAAGGTTTCCTCCTCAACGGGTCAAGCCCTCGCTCAAAACTAAAGGATCCTTAACATCGATACTCACTGTATAAGCTCATAGGGCAAGATGAAGATCCAGAAAAAGGTTAAACAGATCGTCAACTTCACCTTGGCATGCTTCCATCAGCGCTGAAAAGACAGCATTGAACGAGAAGAGAACTAAGGTAAGGCTGGTGATGTGCCACAGTATGGAGGGCTCAGAGAGAGTAGAAGCACTTTGATTCACGCTGAGTGTGAACTTCCGATTTTAGGATGCTCTTACACCAGGAAGATTGCTTATGACATCTATCAGCAAGGTCCATCATATGTTGAAGAGTTTGTCAATGCATGCTTCCCTTTCTTATGCTAAAGTTAGTCTTTATAAAGTTTTCTGATGAGCAAACTCTTTTTCTTCAGATCCCTTTTAGTAATAAAGAAATGTTTGAGGCCTTTTATCTCGTCCAAGGCCTCAAACCTGATATCTGAGAGGAGATGTATTTGTGAGCTGCTAAAGAAAGTGTCTAAACGCATTCAGGGACAATGGTTGATCACCGGGGACTTCCTTTGGTCCTTTATCTCTCCTCTTTCACCAGTGAGCGGTGAATTCCCTTTCTTTTTCTAGGTAGGTACCTCTTGGATTCGGACTTTGTTCCAACAGCTACCATACGTGAGATCCTGATCGTCTTCCTCCCAGTGTTGTTGCCTGCTGGGGGAAGGAAGGAAAGTAGGGCTTCCTTCTAGGACCGAAGAAGCTTGTAATGATCCAACATATTATGAAGGATTTTTTCGACAAACCACATCCTACTTAGATAGCAAAGAAAAATCTATTGAAAGCTTTAAGACAGTAGGAAGACCACCGCAAATAAAAAGATTGGGCTCACAAACTACTTCAGGGTTGGAGTGAAAAGCCATAAAAGAACCTATCAGGAACATATAAAAAAATGACCGAGAACTACGTAGGGTCTGAGACTCACTTCCTTGAAAAGAGGGAGAGGGGTTATGTAGGCATTTGCCGTTCAAGAAATGTAGCGGTTTCTGGACCAAAGCCGATCAATAAGACAGATCCAGATCCTAGTGCTTTCGAGATGGTTCGATAGATAGCAAAGATAGGGAAAGAGCATACTTCCAACAAGCATTAGATCTCCCTAAAAATGAGATTATCCAGCCACACCTTCCAGTTCGGCTACCATCTTAGGACTTCACTCCTGCCACTAGCCCTGAGTCGGGCATCACTTTCAGGTGCAGTTGACGTACAATTTAGGTAATTTATAAGGACTAAACGTACTGATGAAAGGGAAAACTTAGGAAAGAATAGCTAAGGGGAATCCTTCGTTTGACGAGAGAGATGTTAAATTCCATCATGAAAAAAACCAAATTGTTTTAAGGCTCTCATGAGGCCGTAGGGTGAATTCCTCTCACATTAGAAACTGCGCTCAATTCCTATATTATTCGCGCACCTACCTACCACAATCCATTTCCAAGTCCTTTATTTTAAAATTAAGTAGTAGTTCAACTTTTCTCTCCTCAGAACTAAGAGAACTTACTTACTAACTAATTCAAAAAAAAAAAGACAAATATAACGAGGTTTTTTTAAATTGATCAGAAATCACCCGTCGGTGATGAACCAGTACGTACTTAGGATAGCGCTTCAGGAGAGTGAGATCCAAGTGGCATATCAAAAAGACTTATCAAAATTCCCACCATACGAGACTTGCAAGGCATGACCGCCAGAAAGTGAAGAGAGGTTTATAAGCATCCCGACTTAGGAATCATGACCCACTGAAGAAAAGAAAAAAATATACCGCGATGCACCTCTCTTTTGTTAAGCATTTGAAGATGCCTAAATTCACTTTTGCCGCATCGAGGACTTTTTCAAAGATCCGTAGCTAAGCCTGCGCACCAAAGCGCTCGAAGATCAAGAATCAGTCTTTCATTATTAAATAGACAAGAAGTCTTTAGCTTGTGCGCTGACCTATTTGCCTTCACCTAAATAAAGACAGAGCATTTTAGGAAGGTTGGAGCCATGTGTCTAAACTAGAGACATCACACCGGAATGCATCTCCCACCGTAGACAAGAATCCGAACTGAGGAAATTCAAAAAACAAAATAAAGTCTCTCGGGGAAAAGAAGTAAAATTTGCTATTTCCGACAGCTACGGTAGTAGAGAAGGAGAGGCACTACTTATGAGAAAGAAGAGTTCTCTCTTCTACTCCTGGGTATTGAACCGGGGTGTTTTGGTACTAGACTGGGCGAGCAAGCCATAATCACAGGAGGAGAATGACGTAGATCTTTTCATCCTCCGCCAACAAGCAGAGCCGACACCGAGCTACTTCGTACCTTTTTCGTTCAAATGGGAATAACTCCACTCTCAGTCCCAGTGTGGCTTATAGTAGTAGAAGGCGTAAGGATGCTAGACCGCTGTTCAATGCTGGATAATCCACGTTCATCGGTCTGCAACAAGCACTGACTTTTAGGGGGCGGCAACTAAAGAGGTAGTGAGACTAAGCACAATTTCAGGAAGAGTTGGACCCTTGCCTCTAGCTTTCCTTCTACCCTTGTGTTAACCCTACTAAATTGTGGCTTTCAGCTCCTCCCCTTCTTTCATTCAGCGACTAGGTACGCACTTCGCCATGAAAGATCTTGGTGATCTTCATTTTTTTCTTAGGAATCGAAGTCAAACGTACATCAACTTCTCTAGTCTTGACTCAGACTAAATACACCTTGGAATTACTCTAACTCATTTTCAAGACTCCAAGCCATGTCCCACACCCCTTGAGTCTGGCTTAAAGCTCTCTGCATACGAGGGTGCTCCTCTCTCTCATGCAACGGAATGTTGTAGCATTGTTGGCTCCCTTCAATACCTCACTCTCACCACCGTATATCTCCAGGCTGTAAAAGGTATCTTATGGTATATGAAGGGTTTTCTTGGGCTTGGCCTAACCATCACTCAGGGACTTTTAACCACCTTTTTTGCATTCTCCTATGTCGACTGGGCTGGCTGTCCCGATAGCAGAAGGTCCACTACTTGCTTTTGCGTATTTCTCTGAAACAACCTACTGACTTGGGTTTAAAAAAAGAAAAAAGGTATAGTAATATATATATAAAGTAAAATTTCAATGGTAATGACTTCTTCCATTGACTTCAGGATTGCTTGGTTTCAGGGAAAGTCTCTCGCTCCTCTCCCTCTTTTTCTTGGTAAGGAATTCCTTCAGGAGTTGATCCAGTGGCATCTATGTTAGGGCGAGTGGATTGATTTCCTTTCCACTACGGAAAGAACTGAAAGAGAAATAGATTGGCTGAGATCCAGACATCGCCTAAGAGGAATCAGAGGAATACCCCTTCCTTATAAAAGGTTTGGAACCCTTCCTTGAATGAATAAAGAAATCTTGTTTATATAGACAACTAGATGAATAACCGCATCGATTAAAGGAAGTAAGAGGAAGGAAGCATCTCTTTTCCTAGGAAGTTAGTCTTTTCATGAGAGGAATTGGTGTTCCAAACCTTCTCCCTCCCTTCCACCGATGAAACTACTCCTTCGAAGTCAAAAAGTCGTATAACCTTCTTTCCAGTTGAATAGATTATATGAAAGCAAAGCCAAGAGGCGATAGTGGCATCGGTCTTCTCGTTCCATGAGTAAAAGGTCCGGAATGGCTTATTTTAATGTCTAAATCGGGAGTTTACGAGTTCTGTAGGGTCTCCATCTATAGGCTCACTAAAGACACACAAAAGAAAGAGCTTTCTTTGAGTAGAAATATGCAATCTTCTTTTAGCCATCTCTTCCTGTCTATTCAAGCCTTGCATCAGTCTGAAATCTATTGGTAATTGATATTTAGGAAGAAGCCCCGTTAAAGACTAAGTTTAATTCAAGGTAAAGGCTGAACCTGGGCCAATGGCAATTCAACGGTTCTTTCTAGTAGGTGCAATAGCGTACTAGGATTTCCAAATCATAAGAACTGGAACTCATCAGCTTGAGTTGAGTTGGGTGGGGTTTGATCTTTTGCTGCTCCCATTGACCACAGAGTCATGCGAGAGAAAGCGCTGAACAATGATTCAATGATTAAAGAGGCTTTGACAAGACCTCGGCATTCTCGCTTATGTTATTAAGACTCACTTGTCTTCCGGGGCTTGGGCCTACTACTAGAGATCCCATTAATATGGTAAGCCTTGATGATCTCCGAGAGATCTTCTTATGATAAACCAAACGGGTCGGGCCAACTTCCCAAACACTTGCTTTACATTCACGTCTCAGTTTATGCGACTGTCCCTAAGGAAGGGTTTTCATTGGCTTGCATTGATTTGAAACTACTACTGTATTAAACCGGCTGAAAGAGCTTAGTTTTGACCTAAGTTCCTTACATTTATGGTTCATCTCCTTCGCGGGATAGGGCACATTTTGCCATAACCACACTTTAAACCTCGATCCAGGTCTCAAATTATATGATCCTCGTCACCAGTCAGCTAATACTGATAGGTGTCCTCCTGCGGACCTTTGCCTTCCTTCCGTTTCCACAATAAGAAGAAAAAGAAGAATTTTTCCAACTTGAATATGAACTATGACAAGGAAAATAAATCCTTAGAAAGACAAACATTGGATTGTTTTTGTGTAACTTATCCATTTTTTTCTTTGTCTATTGACTGAGTTCCCCTTTTTAGTTTGACTTTTCCAATTTGTGAGATGTGGGGATGAAGCTCCGAAGCAGAAGCTAGCCTTCAAATGCGGGCGGAACTTCACTATTTTTTAGGAGTGCTGCCTAAGTACCTTCTCTTTTCAGCAATAAAAGAATCAAGTCCCACGTAGCTCACAGTTAATCAGTTAAATAGATCGCGTTTAAAAACCAAATAGACTGTTTAGGAGGTATTCGACTTGGACGACGAAAGAGCACTAGAGCATGGGTCAAGGTCAGATACAGAGGGGAGAATGCTTCCCGATCACACTCTCAGAGAGAGAGAGAGAGAGAGAGATCTATTGTACAAGGAAGCTACGTACACATTTTCGAACTGAAAGCGAGATCATGCAACCACACTCGAAGAATCACGCAACAAAGCTCTTTTCCTTTCTCATTGAAATATGCAGCGAGGAATCGAATGGGTGAGACTCGATTCAATTATGTGATTAAATCAAATTCTTCACTTTGTTAGTTTACCCACTGTGACTTGCTGTCACGTCCAACGAGAGCGTGAGCATCCCACTATTCTTTCTTCTCGTGGGGGGCATTCTACTAGTAAAGAAGACTCCTATAAGTGGTAGTACCTAGTTGAGGCTTTGTGGTATAATTCTTTGTGAAAGAGGTCTCTGCCGACTCAATGACTTTCCGATGTGATTGACAAGAAGCGGGGCATGGAACGGAGTTTAATTCATCGCAATAGGAGTTCACCAAGTCTAAGAAAGGGCTGGTCATCCAATGAGAAGGGGTAAACCATGTGAGCCAACTAAGGCCCACTTTTACCTTAAAGATCAAGGTCTGTAAATGAAATGTCCTCTACTCGGTAGCAGTAGAAACAAGATGTAACTGATTCATCCGTGCCAACAAGAAGGGGGGCTTCACTTGATCACTCTGAATCCGCTGATCAGGAAGAGAGAAAGGAAGAGGGGTTTTTTTAGATAAAGCGGAAGCTCGTTTCTGGACAATTTGGCAGTAGCTAATCTAAATTCGTAACCTGCCATCTTTGGGCAGGAGTCATCCAATCTTGCCTAGGAAATGGAGCGATCGACACTCGCTCGCAAGTTTTAAAAAGTGGTAAACGCAAGGAAAAGTTGATTCAGAAAGGGGAAGAGGAGTAGCCTATCCTGGTTCTTGTTTGTTATCCTTAGCGGTATAGTACGACACATGGGAAATCACAATCAGAGAGAAGTAACGATACGATAGATCTGCAGGAAATAGCATAGTACATGAATTGTCTATCTCTTTCCTTAGCTGAGAGAGAGGGAGTGAACTCTCGACATGCAGGCATATCTCGTTGAATCAGTCTTTTTTGCCACATCATGTATAACGAGAATCGAACCCCCTCCGCTATTGGTGGCCAGATGTATAATGTATTACTTCGATCCAACAACTTGTTAGGAGTAGGTTTTGGCTTGGGAAAAACCCGTGGATGAGCGAGAATATACGAATATTTTTGTTAGATGGTTTCCCCTTAAAATATTTTTTTGTTAAAATAAATGCGGATGGGTGTCTGCTTTCTTTGAGAATTTGGATTGTACAACCAAGAATGTGGCCGAATTCTGGGCCATCTACCGTGGCCTTATGTTGGCATGGGATTTGGTTTACAAGCAGGTCATTCTTGAAACTGATTTTGAATATTGTTTGCATGGTGTGATTCATTTGATTTCCTATAATCACCCTCAAGCAAAACTGATCCAAGCTTGTTGGAATCTTGTTCAAAGGGATTGGCAATGCTTTTGTAAGCATACTCATAGAGAAGAGAGAAGGTAAGATCGCGGCCGACTGGTTGGCATCTGAAGCTCTAAAGCAGCCGCTAGGTTATCAACAACTTTTGACCTGTCTGCCTGGACATAAGATACCCAAAGAACAAGAAAGAAAAGGAAAACATTATTGTAAATGGCATGAGAAATGGACTTACTGTACAAATAATTGTGTACATTTCGGGAATATGATTCAAGATTGCTTGGACAAAGGTTTTTTCCGGATAGCAGACTGACCAATGGAAATCGAGACATCACCGTTTGCGGGAGCAGTAGAGATCAATATGATGTCTGCTGACCTAAGGAAGTTGTCTGACCCAAAGAAAGAGTAGGAAGAGGATGAGCACATCCCACAAGAGTCAAGCCCAGAAAGCGTGGCAAGTCATTCCCCAAGGCCATTACCAATAACAGGATTATGTTCGAGATGTCAACTTGAAATCTCGATGAATCGAGAAGAAAAGTATCTACCCTTTCGAAAAATGATGGAATGACGACCTGTGGTAAGAGAGCCTTTAGCACAAGAGCAAAGGATGAAGACTAATTCAATTGCCCTCTCTACTCAATTGATTGAATATAGTTGCGTGAAGCACCATAAGTGCTAACCTGATCTAAGGAAGGAGGGGGAACGCGAAAGCAAGGCTATTCCAGGGCATCAAGCTTCTGTATGTCTATCAGCCGTGAAGTACGTATAAGCGGGAATAGGCTAAAAGGACGGTTATAAGGCATCTAGAGGGCCTGTTTTCAGCTGATCATAACTAGAACTCTTAGGTTAAGGGTTCGTCCTTAGCCAAATACTTAATAAAGGGAGGCAAGGAGAACTTCTTCTACATCGAATTCACGAAAATAATCATATGAGAAAGCATCTGATGAAGAGTTCCCTAGCTAGACAATTTTCCACGTGGAATGAATTATGAAAATAGTATGGCAGAATGGTATGATTATACGACTAGAGAACAAATAACCAGGAAAGAAAGGGAGAACTGACCAGGGCCTTGCCGTTACTTTAGCTTTAGGAATAAATCCAGACTTTAGAGCTTAGATTAGGGATCGGATATCGATAACGGAAGATCAGGCCCATCACTTCTTCTTGATTTCGATGATTTGCCTGCAGGATGATCATCGAAGGATGGAGAAAGAGATAGAAATATTACTAGAGTAGGGGGTAGAGGGGCTGTGTATATCTATTCAAATCGGGGTGATAGCTCGACTCGACAAATGGGCGAAAGATCAAATCATGCGGGAGAGGGGGTCCCGCCCATCATCTAGATTCAAAGTCAAGGTCTTGTTCGGATCGTAGCAAGCGTCACTTCGTTCATTGGATGGATTCAGGCTTGCTTGTCTTGCTCTCATATTGGAAGGCTACGTTTGGAACCCTCTAGGAACTGAATCTCTAGAAAGATCTCTTCTTTTGTTTAAACCAAGTGGACCTTAAACCAAAGCTTTGATCGCTGCGCTTCCCCCTTAATGTTAGTTCTATTACCATACACCACTTCGAATGCTTAATTTCCCCTTACTTAACATAGGTTGATACACATCGTTTTTATAGGCAAACTCAGCAACTGGAAGAACTTATCCCCCTTGCTCGGTCTCCCTTGCACTAAACTCTTCATCAAGTCTTATAGTAAACCGATGACTAGAGTTTGGTCGTCCTGAGTGATAAGCACTACTAAACCTCAGTTCAGTGCCTAATTTCTTCTATAGCACCCTCTATTAGAGGGCAGACTTCAGTCTTGATTGGGCGTAATGCTCCCCCTTTGTCATAAGGCATGCTTTCTCACCACGTAATGATGATCAAATCATGATCATGGGGTTGCCTATCTGTCTAGGGAAGAGGGAAGAACAAGGGATAAGATCTTATTTAAAAGAAGGCGATTCCAAAAGAGAGTCAAAAGGGGGAGTACGATGCCATAAAGGTAAATAAGAAAGTTCCTAAATAAAAAAGAAAATATCTGCCTTTCTAATGAGATGTGATCTGTCTAGTGCTAGCTGAACTAAGCCTCATCAGATGAGGAAAGATTTGCTGCTTTCATACTTCTTCTTCTTGCTACGCCCTTGCTTTCCCACTGCTCCGTGGGGGGCCTTTTCTTCTCACTTGAGAGATGCGATTTGAAAGAAGATAAGTGGTTCTATTAGTTAATCATCATCCCTTCCTTTAATGAATTAGATCCCATCTGCTAACTATAACTCAACTCTAAGGGAAGAATGAAAAGAAAAAAAATCCTCTACTCGAAAGTCGTTGCTGATTTGATCTTTCCTTTCCTGGGCGTGGGCGAGACAAAGTCTTCTTAGTCTTCCATTTTTTCGGTGATATCTAGAAGAAGGAATACCTGTCTTAAGGTAAACAGGAGTTCCCAGCTCAAGTGAAATGATACCGGTGCAAGGTAATTGAATTCTTTAATTTGTGGCAGAGAGTTTTAGAAGACTCTCAGTTATTAAGGTCACTGCTTAACAAAGCGATCTTGATATCCGCTGACGTACTAAGGAGTTATGTATTGGAGCTTAACTGTTTTCTCTTATGGTAAAGAGGACGGCTCGACATTCAGGGATGTTGCATTGCGCTTTCTATTTAAAGCATTGTGCATCCTCGCTCTAGAGGGCTTGTGGCGGAGAATTTAACCATTACTCACTTCGCGTACCCATCTTTCTGACACGCTCCTAGGGTATCATAATCCCCTCTTTTCATCAAAAAACTTATATACATACAAGAGGGATGATTATAGTGATTGTGTTAGTTCAGATCTGTCTTTCCTTCGGAACCTTGGAAAAGGTTGTTTGCCTTCCAAGAAGCATACGTTCTCTAGCATTATCACTCAAGTCTTGGACTTGGATTCTGTGTTGTCTTTGATGTCTGAAATTAAGGTAGTCTAATTCCAAACTAAATGCAGTACCTTAGATATCCTTTAACACATTACCCATTCCATAAATAAGGGGCACTTACAAGAAGTTCCTAGACGAGGGAGATCAAACATCTCTTCTGGAATAAGATGTAACTCCTGGGGTATTTTTTATAATAAAAAAACCAAGATCCCCTTCCAATACAAGCTTAAAGGCTGACCTCTTCCGAGCCAAAGCTAAAAAGGAAGTCGGATCTTGGTGCACATAGAGAAAAAACATTCATAATGAACGGATCTCCGATGGTCGAGACTGCTAAGGACACGGAACCAAGCACCACCTACCCGAGCCAAGGTACTCAACCTTTGGAAAGGGTCTTTAATGTGAATTGCGAACAACACACAAGGGTGGTATGATTGAAACATAGTTTGAATAGGGGAACAAGTCTAGAGCTGTGGTATGGAAATTAGATGAGAAAAAAAACTCATCTCTTTACTTCGTCAGAGTCATTGTTTTACTCTTTCTATCTGCATGATTGCTTTCTTATGATGAGTAGTGCCCATCACTTGCCTCTCTGTGCCCTGTATGAAGGAGCATCGACTGCACTTACTAGTGGGTATGATTAAAGTCAAGAGCGGGTCTTTAAGAAAAAAGGACATTATATGTATCTGTCTCTCTTACTCGAACTAGCCACCCCTTTGGAACCGTCTCCCCTTTTACCCTGCAATGAAGGGCGGATGACTTAGCCTTGCCTTTATAAATAAGAAATATAAAAAACTCCTTTGAAGGGCTTACTCAATAGGAGAATATAGCCACAGATAGAAGTAGCGGCTATTGCTATTTCATTCCCTCCCGCTCTTTTAGCTCTGATCGTAAACACTCTTCTTCCAATAGGAGTTATTCTTTGCCTTGACGCTACGAGAGCTTCCGGTCCTTGAGTATCAGTACTCCTATCCGCTCTTGGGTTCATATCCGGTCCTATTAAATTAGTATGACATGAGTACGGACTTCTCGGGGTCGGGGTTCCCTTTACCGGGATTTCCCCTTGGCAGATAGAGCGGAAACAGAAAGCGATATATGCACTGCTATTATCCACTCTTAGGTTACAGTTGCTCTTTGAGTTCTCTCTTTCTTTCTTTATGGGTCTTCCCAGGCCGTTAGATCAAGATAAGAAAGATAAGAATGGTATTAGATAGATGACTTCTTCTTTACTGAGGGAGTAGGTATGGGGTGCCCTTACTTTTGAATGGGTTACCTTAGGCATTACTAACTAATCCACTATGTCCGCTGTCGAATAGCCTAGGCAAGATAGAAAGTCTCTCTTATTGTGAGGCTTCCCTTCCCTTACTCTAGGGCTTTTCTTCTCTTCTTCTCTAAGGGCGGTGAAAGCCATCTGATATAGGGCTTTCTCCTGTAATCTGTCTCTCGATAAGAAGCTTTATTTTGATCCGGGTTAATCTTCTTGAAGAATTACGGATTCCTAAACCTAGTAAGGAAAAGCAATTTTACTCCAATTGAATTCATCAGTCCGATGAGAGTGAGAGTAGAAAGTAAGTCGGGAGGAAGAATGGAGTGTATCATTACCTCTAGAGTACAACCCAGAGACTTCTTTTCATAAACCCTAATCCCGCGCCCCTCAATCATATATCTACTACTTAGTTAAGCCCTTAAGTACATCTATTGTCACGTCCCAAACTCGAGGGCCATGACCGGCGCTCGACCGGGTATCCCCAGTCAAGCAGACCTAGGTGCCTTTCCTAACCATGAGCTACCCCCTTGTTTTCCTTATTCAGTGTTCCAAGAACTAGCCATATAATAAATTTTAGATCACCCTTTTTCGAAACATACATACATGATAATTAGTGAAATTACCAATTCGTTGTCCGACACAGGAAACATGAATATACATAGCTTCTAACCCACATCCAATGTCTACGGAGCCTCTAAAGATACAACAGGATAATACAGTACTTGCCGGTAACAAGGCTCCGGCTATACCTTACACAACAACAAAACAAAACTACAGAAACAAGCGGTCTGAGCCACGCAGGGCCCCGAGAGGAATGGGGCTCACCAAAAATTGACGGAAGGCGAAGAGGGAGCTACGATCGGTGGGTTGGAATACCTACTGCAGATCCACCTACAATTATAACATGAATGTAGCGCTCCTGGCAAAAAGGCCGTCAGTACACTTGAATTGTATTGGTATGTATAACAAACCTTGCGCCAAGTAAACTCAAGCCATAGACAAGTAAGTAATAGTAACAGAAACAACAATCAATTCCATAAAGAAAGAACAGTCAAGCCAAACAAGTTTTACAAACTCTCCCGTTTCCCTTCCACATTTCCACATCAATAGATTTCATATTTTTGCTCGTATTTTCATTTCAACAGTGATTTCGATCACTTTCCACTTTATTACCTCGGCCTCCCTTATTACCTCGGCCACCCTTATCACCACAACCCGCACCTTATTACTTCGTGTTGCGGCGCGCAACCCGATCCCACCGTACATTTTCAATTCACAAACAATCACAACAACAACAATGAACAATTTACAAAGATCACAACAACACTTCTTAAGGAATAGCAACAATAATTTACAAGTGTTTCCATAACCATCCATGCTATTTCCGTCACATTCTACAATTCACAAGTGTTTCACATTACAACAATACTTGCGCACGATAAGCCATAGATGTTAATATCTCAATTATTTCAGTTGCATCACTTACAATTTCCTTACGTTATTTATTCTTCATCTAATACCACATATCATAATCACAACCATGCAAATCATACAAATTTCACAATTTATCCCCGTGAATGTCACATACCAAACATTTGAACACCAACAAGGTGATTTTACAAAGTCAAGGTTAACCATACATACCTGGAGCCGAATTCCCTTTTTAATTTCTACTTCCAACTTCACCAAAAGCCTAGCAACGTCAATCTAGTTTACAAACTAACACATATTTCTTAGAATCAAATTTCACAATCACTACCCGAACACATATAGGTTATCAACCCTCCTTTACACCATTCTTTACTCCTTCCCAACTACTCTTACTAGATTTTAGGTTTTAATAAACATGCATGAGTGTTTCAACCCCTATTATCAAGAACTAATGCATGAGACCATCCCCCTCTCAATAAATCTGAAAGTCAAAGAAAATGGGGTAGGTATTGTACATGTAGAAATGGAGATGAAGACACTTGCTTTAAGATTTCCCAGACCAGATAATTTGAGGAACAAATTTTTTGAAGAAAATGAGCCTTCTCTCAAGAACCCCTCCTCCCTCTCTCTTGTTTTGTTAAGAAAATATGTAAAAATGAGGGGTTGGGGTGTTATATTAGAAAGGGGATCGGGTTTTTAAATTTTAGAAAATAGAAGTCCGGGTAAGATCTACGGTTGCACTATGCGATCGCAGAATTGGAATGCGGTCCGCATATTGGACCACACGACTGACCCCAAATCACTGGACATCTCTGCCTAGGTATGCGGTGGAAATGCGGTCCGCATATTGATTATGTGGTCGCATAATGGACCGCATTTTCAATATCAATTTATACCAACTCTCTGATTCGTTATGCGGCAGGAATACGGTCCGCATATAGATTATGCGGTCGCATAATAGACCGCATTTTCAACATCAACTTAGACCAACTCTCTGATCCTCTATGCGGCAGGAATGCGGTCCACATAGCTGATCTGCGACCTCATTCTGGACCGCATAAATGACTATTTTCTGGAAAATTGATTCTTTTGATTTTTAAAAGCTTAAATCACTACTAAGGGTCCAAATCGTGGTTCCTATCACATATTCGGAGTGGACACCATGGGTTACTAAGTTTTGAGACAAAAAATTATTTACGGGACCTTACATCTATATCTTAGAAAAATCCTGCTCTCTGATCGACGTTTTATAGTCTGCATATCTATGGAAAGAGGAAGCTAGGAGAGCATTCTAAACAATTCTATCAAGCCGAACAACAAAAAGAGAAAGATAAAATACCTTTCTTAGCTAGCCTAGCATGCTAGAAACCTATAGGGAACAAGAGCCAGATCGAAGACATTCCTTTCATTCTTTTATACCCCTCTCTTCTTAGTTGCTCCTCTTTCTAGGGATCTAATGGTCGTAGACCACCTTCTTGTGACTATGTTGAAGAATTCTTTCCCCCCATTGAGTTCTCAAGTGAAAAGGTCCAAGCCATAGGAAAATATCCAGTTTCTCTCGCAACATATCTAGTTTATCCTGAAGCAGCATTTCTCAAAGTAGCATTCCCATAAGTAGAGGATAAAACCCTTGCTTATTTATCCCGACTATGGTTTATGAATCACTCAAATGAGCATTTCTAGCCGCATCTAAATCGGCATCCCTATCCATATGTTTATGTGCAGGGGAATCCAAATCTGAATCTGTAGAATCTATTGGGGAATCCCCATCCGCACCCGAATTGGCTAAATCTAGTATAGTGGGTCTTGTTCCGATGCGGGAAATTTTTTTTTTAAAGGGCATCTCGATGAAAGAGGACTGAGAACCATAAGGCGAGTGCCAAAACGCTAGCACAAACTGCTCCCACAGACATGCATGATAAGGGGGTGTGGGGACAACCAGGCCACCACTTTTACAATATATGGGTCCGGATGACCCAAGAGCCTGCCGCTAGAACTCAACCCTCAAGAGGATAAGGTCCAAGGGGCTACTGCAGGAAGTCAGCTTCACTTGTAACATTAAGAAATACAGAAAGTTACCCGGAGCAAGGACCTTGCCTGCTATTCATTCCTAAATCCCTTTCATCCTTAACTAGCTAACTTGATGGGACGTCAACAGCAGGAATGCCAAATGCAAGACCGGGACCTGGTTCACGCAGTCAAGCAGCAAAGACCTCTTTCTCTTCGGGAGTTTTCGTAACGGCTATAAAGAATGGGTCTTTCACCTCATGAAAAGCTATTGGGATCGATCCCTTCAACCCTCCTTGGCGTGGAAGGTCGCAAGAGAAAAGAAAATTTTTCTTCTTAGCAGCTTTTTCAACCTACCCGAGGTAAGGAAGTAAAGCAACCAATAGCCTTTTTAACTATTATGCCTTTCACCAAGTGAGCAAAAAGTAGTTACCTATAGCCCAATATTCCTTATTAATTATTGGTAAGGTACAGGGGAAGCATCATCCTTATAAGACTGTTGCTAAACAACCGCAATTCTTTTTCACATTCAACCATGAGAGGGAAACTTGAGCAATCAAAGCTACGCCCTCTTCCACTACTGACTATGAATAGTTGACAGCTAATGATTTTTACTTTACTAAGCCAGTTCGGTAAGTTAAGGTCCATGCTTGAAACAAAAAAAAAAAGAGGAAGGGGAAGGGGTCGCCCAAAGCTGTGGAGATAAGGTGGAAGATAAAAAGGTTATATTTATAATAATAAAGAGAATCTATTCAAATTCGTATTAGAAAATGGGATTATCAACTATACTTGACTGGAAAAACCAGCCAATCTACTCTCCTTTTTTTGGTCTCCCCCCTGTAACTTGATAAATCATAAGAGAAGAAGAAATCATTGCGTAGAAAGTCTTGCTTACTATCTCCTCCATCTAAGTTATGTAAGAGGAAAAGAGCGAAAATCTTACTTTTAGGTAGTGGCCTAATCGCTAAGAAGCTCCAATCATGCTACTCAGACTATGTGCTTAACACATGCAAGTCGAACCTTAGTTTTCAGAGTTTGAAAGAGAATGGGAAGAAGCGGGGTAGAGGAATTGGTCAACTCATCAGGCTCATGAACTGAAGATTGCAGGTTCGAATCATGTCCCCACCTAATCAGTGGAACATTGTTCACCGGGATAGAAGACCGGTCCCAACCCGTCTACAAAATGGGGCTTGTGTTCCGTCTTGGTTGGTTCAACCTCTTTGCAGGGTGATGACACCAGTAGTTGTTACGCACAGATGACCATTTATTAGACTATTGAATTCCAACTTAAAGCTACTCTCCTTATAGTCAAGTGGCTTTCACTCCTTCTACTCTCAACTACTGTGTGCCTATTTTTCGCTTTTAACAGTCAAAGTCAAAGGTTTATTGGTGGCAAGATCGGTATGCCTTCTAGTTGTAGTTGACTTTAAGTGCACCTGAACTACCCTTAGTCGTCTATTTACGGGCATGCACTCAATAGTCAATCAATTCGTTTTTCCACTTTCTATCGCACGCTTCAACCATTTGTTTATATAATGTGTGAAGTCAAACTAATGGAAAGTTCCAATGAATTAGTTCCAAGAAAGCGGCCGTTCACGTCATGGATAGAGGCTGTTAAGGATGTACTTTCTTTTCCTTTTTTTCGTCGAGATTGGGTTGGTGTTCAGTGTACCGCTTGTCTAGCCTATGCCTTGCAAGCCTACATAGGGTACATGATCGAAAATAATGCATTGGATGGATGCTCGGGAATTGAGAAGGAAGGACGCTTTCAGAAGCGAAAGTCCATGGGGAGATACCATCTGTGATCCATGGATCTCCGATCAGGAAATCGTATCCAAGCTTCGTGGCT
>MU765133.1:240909-277198 GCA_026770625.1 Nicotiana glauca
TCGAATGTGTAGGATAGGTGGGAGGTGGTGACACACAATGACCAATACTGAAAGACCATCCTTTCATCTAAATATTCCTAACCACCGCACCGATCATTCGGGGGGAGGAGGGACACTGCGAGGTGGGTAGTTTATCTGGGGCGGATGCCTCCTAAAGAGTAACGGAGGTGTGAGAATGTAGGCTCAAGGTAAGATTCTGCTTGTGAGGGTAATGGTATAAGCCTGCCTGCCTGGCTGTGGGACTGACTGGTCGAACAGAGAGGAAAGTCAGCCATAGTGATCCGGGAGTCTCGTATGGAAGGGCTCTCGGTCAAAGGATCAAAGGCACACCGGGGATAACAGGATGATGACTCGCAAGAGCTCTTATCGACGGTGTCTTTTCGCACCTCGATGTCGACTCATCACATCCTGGGGTTGAAGAAGGTCCCAAGTGTTCGGTTGTTCACCGATTTATGTGGTACATGAGTTGGGTTTAGAACGTCGTGATATAGTTCGTTTCCTATCTACCGTTGGTCTTAAAAGGAGAACTGCGAGGAGCCAACCCTAGTACGTGAGGACTGGGTTGGGCTAACCTATGGTGTATCGGTTGTTATGCCAAGTCAAGGAGAGAACATTGTTATGCACTGATGTCTCAGCTAGAAAAGGATATGCAATAGTTGCAGTGTCAAAGCCATAATGGCACCCAAGTTCTGGAAGCTAGGTCTCGACAAATTCGACGTTTGTTCCAAGAGAAAGGCATCATTAGGAAAATGGTTAAAGCAATTACAGACTACATCATCATGAAATGCCATGAGTGTGAGGATATGACTAGATCCACTTTCTTCTCCGCAGTGAAGACTTTTGTTCACCAAATAATGAATGACTTGGATCGCCTCCAAAGAGAGCTTGCACGTAGGCCCGTGGAAAGAACGACTGATGTGCCGCTGGCCCCTGGAGTAGTTTTAGAAGCACTTATGTACTCTTGATTTTCCTTTTTAGTCTATATTTCAGTTTCCAGTTCTAGAGTCTCTTTCGAGTCTGTTTTTAGTTTTTAAATTCTTAGAAAGGTATGATGGAGTCCTTTTAATAGAGAAAATTAGAAGTTTTAATGAAAATTTGAAAAAAAAATCAAAAATGTTTATTTCTTTTATTTTGCATTTATTCCTTGAACTACGTGATGATTTGATTCACACGGTGTCGTGATATGTAGGCAATCCCCATCGGATCCAGTCATGGTTTTAAATAACTCAAATAAAAGAGAAAATCACAAAAAGAGAAAACCAAAAAAAAGAGAAGAAAAAGAGAGAAAACAAAAATAAGAGAGAAAACAAGGAAAAGAGGGAAAACAAGAATAAGAATAAGAGAGAAAACAATGACAGAGTGCAATAGAGAGCAAATAATGGAAAGCGCCAAAAGAAGAGAAAGATCGGGGAGATAAACAAAAGCTGGGATGAGACACGCAACCATTGCAAAACATGTAGAAACACATTTAATTGTATAGGTGCATCACACCCCCAATGTGTGATTCCCTATGTGTTAATTGCCTCAAACTAACTGGTTTGTTGTTTTAGTTCTTGAGTTTAGGTTCTATTTTAAGGTGGTTGATTTTGTGGTAACCTAGCTTCGTACCCTTACGTTACAAGATGCAAAGGAAGTTTCGAAATGTCATCAGAAAGTCGTCTACCAACAATTCCCATCCCAGAGGATAGCCCGCTATCAGTTACCCCAACATCAGAGTCAGTAGCTGCTGAAGAGAATAGGGCATTGCGCCTCTGCATGTTGGAAATGTGGGACACTTGATCCAATGGTAGAGAGCCACCTAGTACAATACCTAGTTTCCCCGAGTTACTTCCCAGAGCAAGTGGAAATTCCAACATCCCAATAAATTACCTGAACACCCCACTCGGATATCCCACCATCTCAACCCATTTCGCCTGAACACCTTCTGAGGTTCGCCCCCAGGCATTGATTTTGGGAGTGGCTTCTAAAGTATTCACTGCACCACCAACCTCGGCTACGACACAACTAAATTTCCCTAGGCAAAGCTTTGAGCCATCATCCTTTACCTTCAAGTACCACCTTTTCCATCAGATACGGAACATTTCACCGCCAATTCTTACCCTCAACAACCTCGGTATGAGTTTACCGCGGGACAAGAGAGAGCTACAAAGAATCCCGAGCAAGTGGAAATCACTCGGAAAATGAGAAGCATGGAACAAAGCCTCAAGAATATGCAAGGTTTAAGTGGCCAGAACAAAGCCTCAAGAATATGCAACGTTCATTTGCCCATCGGTTTCAACACTCCCAAGTTCAAAAAGTATGACGGACACGGGGACCCCATGGCCTACCTCAAGAGGTATTGCAATAAACTAAGAGGGGCAGGCGGAAAAGAAGTGTTGATACCCAATTTATCCCTATATAATTTTCATATACAAAGTACTCTCAAAATGGCATATATATGCATATATAAGCATAGCCAGGTGTTTTGGCATTTTTCCTAATTTTTAAAGGTTTTTAAATCAATTTATTATCCATTTTTTAGCAGTACAAAAATCAATGATTATTCCCAAAATTATCATTTTGGTTTTATTTCCATATTTATGCCAAAATATAGTTAAGATAGTTTTTGTACATTTTTACAACTTATTTAGTATTTTAAAAGATGAATTGCATGTAATTGCAACTTTAGCCTATTTTAAGAATTATAGCATTTTTATGATTATAAAATTGGTCTCAATATTTTAAAATTAATATTTATACATTATAAATCGGTTCAGTACTTTTAATTTGATTTTAAAACCATTTTACTATTTTTATAAAAATAAAAGGAAAAATTTGGCTATTTAACATTTAGCCTAATCGTATTTCAAATAAAGCCCCATTTCCTTTCAAAATTAACCCCCCCCCCCCAATTAACCCAATTTCAAATCCCAAATTACCGAACCCAATTTCAATTTAACCGAACCCCTGACCCACTTATCCAATCTGCCCGGTTCCCCATTGAATCTACGCCATTGATCTAAATGATCAACGACTACATTTCATTCTTTCCTTTTTAATTCACCAACCCCACCCTAACCCTAACCAATTCTCACCAACCGCCCCCTCTGAATCTTCTCATCTCTCAAACTCTCTCGAATGTTCCTGAAATCCTAATCGCCTTCTGCCATTTTTTACCCTAAACTCACCGGAATCCATGGCCTCTCAGGCCATGGATGACCTATACTCATCTCCTAATACACCTATGTGCTTGATACTTGAAGATTCGAGGCCAGACCTCGAAGGTCTTCACTTAGACCTTCGCCGACTTGAGTTTTCCGGCCATCTTCGGCCTTGCTCTGGCGTATCCTATCCTTCATAGTCTGGTTCCGACCTTTTCCGACTCTGATCGGTGACTTTTTCAAGCCTTTCTCATTCTAGGGTTCCTCTGAAACCCTACCCTTTCGATGTTTTCTCCGATTCTTTTTAGATCTGTTGTGTATATATGCTCTATTTGAGTTTTCAAATGATTTCCTTAATTTTTCTTTTTTGAATTACTTTCAAAACCCCTCTTTTCCGATTTAGGGTTTTCTGTAAAGTATTTAAGTGTTTTATGATTTTTCTTCTTTATTATTCGTATTGTTTCTCTTACTGTGTTTTCTATGCTATGTTCTCGCATGCTTTCTCACTATGTTCTGCTATTTTCTTCCACTATGAACTGATGTGCTTCTCTACTGTATTCTCTACCATGTTCTTATATGTTCATCTTACTGGTTTTCCTATATAATTGTATGCTATACTTTTTCGGTGTTATTGTGTTTTTCTACTGCATTTTTCTACTGAGTTTTACGTTTTTTTGTTTGCCTGCTACTGAGACACATTAAAGATCTCCTGAAAGATCCTTTTAAGCATGTTTCTTTTGTTCTTATTTTGCCAATATGTTCTTTGAATCCTTGTACTGTGATTATATGTTGTTTTCTATCATGTCTCATGAGTTTTTTTGTTGGAGGAAACATGGTAGAAGCTTCAGTTCTTTATCTGAAACCTCTATACATGTTTTGATCCAATTGCTTGTTCTCTCTTTGTGATTTGCCTGAACTAGGGTTCTTATTTCAAAACTTCCCAACTCTTTTAGGTCGATTTCGGAGTTTCATATGATTCAGACTTTAGATAAACTCTGCTAAACTCTGTTAATGGATTTATATGTTGATTTACACGACAGTCTTCTTTCATGCTCGCATGCTCCTTATATATGATGAATTTTCCTCTAATTGGTTTTCAAATTAACAATTAGTGTAAACTTCCTTCTGAATATAGCTTGATTGATTTTTTTCCATCTTTTACTGATTCCCTACGTGATTTGACTTAGGTAAAACCCTTCTTCATTTTTTGTGTCTTGGTTCATTCATACCAAATTTCAGACCTTTGTGATTTATCGGCTGTGAAGTGATTCCCTTGCTTTATTTGCACTAACCGAACACTTTTAGAAATCCTGTCCTTAAATAACCTTTATATATTTGCCCTTAATTGCACACTTTACACAAAGTGTTTATTTAAATCCTTTCCTTAAGGGGTGTTACCCATTTAAATCTGAATCCCTTAATTAAAGGGAGTCTTATGTAATTGATTTACAATCAGTCTTCAATTATTTTCTTACCTTATTTCCTCATGACATTATGCACTATAAATACACAACCCTTTTTTCACTAGGCACACACGACTGAACACACTTCAAATTACACAATTTCACAACTCTCTTCTGAACTCATACTTAAAAGTATTCTTGCTTGTTGTCTACACTTTGGCTTTTACAAGACTACTGCTTCTCTTTACTCGTCTCTTTGAAACTGGTATGTCCTAACTTAATTTTCAGCATCACCCCAATGTGTTCATTTATAGTCTTTGTATCCATGTCTTTTTCTATAATGTTTAGCATCTAACTTAATATGCCTATATACTACTACTTGCTTCTCTTTCTTGTGAACACTTTCTCCCTATCCCATTACCCCTATGTGCTTTTGAGTGGGGACTTAGGGCATGGCAACAAGAATTGATGTCCATGAACTGAGTTTTGACCCCAAACCTCTAAGTAGACTAGAGGGTGTGCCAGTATGTCTCATTGCTGTGTATGCCCCTTTGCATGCTCTTTCCTTGTATCATGAATTCCCATACCCTATTCCCCTATGTGTGCTGAGTTAAAGTTCTTGGCCTGGCAGCATCCAAATTGCTGTCCGGGCCTAAACCTGACCTTCAATCGGTCCTAACTCCCCAATTTAAAGCTGACAGACTGGTTAGGGGTGTGCCAGCATCCCAATTGCTGGGCATGACCACCAGCCTGCCATGGACTTCCCTAATTTCCCCTCTATTACATTACACTTACTCCTAGACTCTAAGTTCTGCCCCCCTCATACGAGCCTTGCCTTGGGACCTTGAGTTCCCTCTGAACTTGGACATTTAAGGGCTGGCCCTTCCACACTGCACTAAGATTCTGTCATGATATTTGGGGTGTAACCATTGTCTGGAGTTCCTGAAGCTTCGTGGAACTTTGACACATCCCATATAAGGGAACGGCTTTGGAAATCTAATCTTTAAAAGTTGGTTTATTTCATGTATCAGACTAGGAGTCTGAATTGGGCGCTCCTAGGCTGGAATTTTTATTTCTGATGTAATTTACTTTTCTGTATTCATTCAAGTTGTAATAATTTGTAATAACTATGGGTTATATAGTAAAAAATGGGGAGGGTCTTTCATGTTATGCATGTGGGGTAGATATCCTGCTTTAGGTTTATTTCTGGAATCATATCATCTTCGTTTATGTATCTGCACATAGATATCCTCCCTATAAGTCATTTCATTATGCATTTTAGAAATCATGACTATAAGTTTATTCACATCAGCATTTAGAAATCCTGCCTATAAGTCATTTCATTACACATTTAGAAATCATGTCTATAATTTATTCACATCTGCATATAGAAATCATGCCTATAAGTATATTCATCTGTATATAGAGACCATGACTATAGGGTTTTTCTACACTTATGCATATCACTTATTACTAAGCAAACAGTTTATAGGTTCAAATAACAAAATACACTCTAGATACCATGTTTATAAGACTCATGTACTTTTATAAATGTTTTAAAATCAATCATGCTTAGAAAGCATGCCTATAAGAATAACTAACTGAATCTGAATTGTCTATCTCGCTTAAAAATCATAAATTAATGTTAAAGTCGTTTTAAAATCTGCAAAACTTTTCTATGTTTCCAAAATCAGCGATCCTTCATTAAAATCATCATGCCTTCTGCATTATTAGATATCATGATTATAGGCCTCATTTAGGCAAACATGTAGGTAATTAATCAACTATACTAGTCTTTAATAATTACAACTAGCAGTCAGGTCTAATTCAGATTTCTTATCTGAAAATATATTATATATCAGTCACCCTTCCTACGTTAAGTTTAATTAAGGCACTAATCAGTATTTGAAGTCATGCTATGTATTTTTCTTTAAGTGAGGAGGCCTTTTTGAGCCCTGACTATTGACTGCTTCTCCCCCTATTTGATTATATATTTTGTTTGTCGCCTATACTTTTATCCTTTCTTAAACTTGTGAAAAGCCCCAACTCCCTTCCCTTTAGGACTAGTAGTCCCAAATGCCTCTAGGACGGATAGGATCGGGGCAGGTACTAGCATGTAATAAGTAACGAAACCATTCCGCATTTAATATTTTAACGGGGTGGGAAAGGGTAGATATGGATATGATGACCGGTGCTCTAATACCACGTGTAGCCCCTCTTTTGAGGTGTGATTACCGGGTATTGCATTGATGTGATCCATATTATTTGTGAACCTAGGACCCCCTTTCCTTTATTTGTTCATTTATCACTTCCTTTTTTTCGGAATTTTCAAGCTTGTTTTTTCTCAAAATTTGAGCCCATTTCTGTTTTCTTCAAATTTCAACTTCTCTGCAAACTTTAATATGACAATCCCCAATATTTGAAGCCCTTATTTGCTTATTTTTTACTTGTACTTAAGGTCACAATTATAACATGGCCGAGAACCACACTAGTGAATTTTGAGGGGTGCCTAACACCTTCCCCTCGAGGGGTGTTCGTGGTTTGACGGAAAACTGAAAACCGAACCAAACCGATTAAGTAAACCGATATTTTTTTTTAATTTGGATTCGTTTTGGTTTTAAATTTTAAAAATCGATAATATTTGGTTTGGTTTTGGTTATATTTTAAAAAACTAAAAAATAAACCGAATCAAACCGATTAATTATATACAAAATTTAATAATTATTTATATACAATATAATATCTTTTTGTAAATAATTTTAATTGTTATTTTAAATTTTGGTTTATCCTGTTGTATCTTAAAAGATTGCCTAAGCTTAAAATAATAGGATTCGACCAATTTTTTTCATTAATAGACTCTAATTCTCTAACCCTCCGCACATACTTTTTCCTAAAAGAAAAGTAAAAAAAAAAATACCACAAGAGTAAAGAAATCACATTAAAATTGCAAGACAATAAAGTAAAGCTTGAGAAAACAAACTTTTAATTTGTTTTTTGTTCATTCTTTTCATATAAATAGGTAAATAAACTTTCAATTCTCAAAGAAATATATAGAAAGCATAAATTTAGCAAATTATTTTCAGATTGTTGTCTAGCGTTGTTTTAATATTATCCATTTATCATTAGCTTACTAAGAACCGAAAAGCCGAACCAAACCAACAATAATCAAAATCGATGGTCTATATTTAATTTGTTTTGTTTTTCTTTTTAAAATTTTAAAAACCGATTAAATTGGTTTGGTTTTAGTTTTAATCAAAAACCGACCAAACCGAATCGTGAACACCCCTAGGCCTCGAGATAATTTTTAGCCCTTACCCAAACTATAGTTCTTCAAACTCAAACCCTTCTTAGTGTCCTAATGCACTTAATAATTAGGTGGTGACTCTTCAAACTCCAAAACCCAATTCCCAAAAGGGAAAAGAGTTGTCCTACCAAATGTCGTAAAGTCGATTTTGCCTTTAAGATAAAAGGGGGCATCGACCAGACGAACTCCTAATGGTTTACTTTGGAGAAAGTCTAGTCAGAATTGCATTCAAGTGGTATATGGATCAAGACATATCTCGCTGGCAAATATAGGATGAAGTGGCTCGAGATTTTGTAAGGCAATTTCAGTACAACATAGACATAGCTTGAGATAGAAACTCTCTGTCTAATTCAAAAAAGAAGTCTTCGGAGAGCTTTCGAGAATATGCTGTCAAGTGTCGCGAAAAAGCTGCCAGGGTGAAACCCCCGATGGATGAGACCGAGATGGTCAGTGTCTTCCTACAAGCCCAAGAGGCTGACTACTTCCAAAACATGATGTCTGCAATAGGAAAGCCATTTGCTGAGGCTATTAAGATTGGGGAGATGGTCGAAAATGGTTTGAAGACATGCCATATATTGTGCCACTCTGCTATATGAGCTATGTCCCAAGCAATCCAGAGCGGGTCAAGGGGTGTAGATAACTGAAAGAACAAAGAAGAAGTGGCGATGGTGGCTTCAAGTCTAAGAAAACCCCGTCAACCCCGAGGTTACTTTCCTTCAAACATCCCACAACATTTTTATCCTCACCAGGATGTGGCTTATGCCATGGCTCCTCAGCCTTATGCGGTGATCAATGCCCAGCCATACGCTCAGCCACAATAGTTTAACTAAAATCGAGCTCCACCTCCTAGAAATAACCCTCCTCACCATGCTCCATATATTTCTCGTTCCCAACAAAATAATTTTCCATACAATGCCCGTGCCCGGGAGCGACCTAAAAGAACCAAGTTCATGCTCATTGGTGAATCATACTCTAGCCTTTTCCCTAATCTGGTCCAAATGAGGTTATTGCAATCCATACCCCAACACAAGAAAAACCCTAAGTCACCCTCCTACCGACCCGGTACCCGATGTGCTTATCATCTAGGAGCGAAAGGGCACAACACTAAAGACTGTTGGCGTCTTAAAAGGGCGATCAAAAGTCAAATAGAGCAAAAGTAGATAGTGCTGAAAGATGAAGAGATCCCCAATTTGACCAATAACCCATTGTCATCTCACAACAACGAGCCATTCGATGGGATGATTTGTGAAGATAAAGAGCTTGACCCAGCTTTGAAAGCCATCATTTCTATCAATCAGGTTAGGCCTGATTCTCTCAGTCCTAATTTCTATTCTTTACAAAGTTGATAGAGGGCATATGTCAACCTAGATCCGCTATCCCGCATGACTCTTTTCATGTAGTACAATTCGCATTTGACGGTTAAGTGAAGAGCTTTGTTGTGGGCAGCCACTTTCGGGGGCAAGTCATTTTTGCTATATGAAATCCGATTGACTTCAAAAAAGAGTTCCGCCATTCTTTCCAGTTGCTCAACAGTGGTTTCAACCGGAACATATGTTTCATTGAGGGTTTTGATCAACACTTTCTGATGCTCATTCAAACTTATGAGTAGAGAAAAAAGTGATACCTGGGAGGGAGACATCCGGAGTTGGTCAATTACATCATAATACGAGGTTTTTATCTTTTAGAAGAATTCCTCGGCCTTTTCAACACTGACTGGCCTTTTGAGCGGGAAACGCTTCTTTTTGGCTTTGTTCAATTCCTTCAAGTTGAGGTATTTCCCATACGGGTTTGTTTCATTCAATTCCCCCATGATTTCGTTTCCCATGTACGTCACCACTGCTTTATTGTAGTTCCAGGGGACTGCAGTGGGATCCTTCATGGGCTTCTGTAGTGTGCGGCTGTTAACCACGGGCTCATTCAGAGAAATTGAAAATTAGAGTCTTGTTAGTGAAAACTTGCAAAGAGCACTATAAGGTGATGGTAATAAGAGAAATGAGAGAGGTCAGTTGATGAAAACCCGCAAAGGGCGCCATTGATCGAAAAGAAGGAATTCCTTACAACCATCAGCACTAATAAGTCCTGGCAAGGTTTCTTGATTTTGAGTTATGAGTTATGGGTTTATGAGAGATTGGATGGTTGCGCAGATTGGGTATCTAGTCCAATAATCATGTCATGTCTATTGAAATCTGTATGTATTCCAGATAAGTCCTTTCCTTTCTCCGAAAGGGACTCTTCTCGTTAAATTCATTATCATGTCCTTTGTTTACTTTTCTTTAAATCACTTTAGGTTTAATCCTCCTCTAAAACTAATACAAAGAAAAGATGGCGAGATTGGATTTACAGGGTTCTGCGTAAGAAAAGCCAAATTCAAGGAAAAAGCACCCAGCCTCAGCAGGTGCATCAAGTCGATCTCGACTGGCCATGATGGCCGATGCTCTAGAGTCCAAATTATTGAAAAGGAAATAAATTCAAAGTCAAATTCCCATAAAGGAAAAATAAGATGAAAGGCTAAAGCCCCACGCGGGTTAGCCATCATATGAAATTTTGGAATGTCAAGATCCCTGTGTTTAAAAGAGAGATTGATCTCCAGAAAGCCAGTGAGCAACAATGATTTTCATCGAAAGAGTTGGACCGAGATCAAGTGATCAAAACAATCAAGGCCACAGAGCCAACCACCGTTTCAAATTAAAAATTGTTCTTTGTTTGAAATAACAGGAAACAGGTATAATTTAAAGCAACTTTGAAAGAAGCATGTGCGACCAAAAAGAAACTACGCAAGAGCTAGAAACAACTTTGCAACAACAATCCAAAACGGGAAGTCCCCTCCAAAATTCTTTCCCGCATTCACTCATTCCATGAAATGTAAAAAAAAAAAAAAGAAAAATTCAAAATCATAGTAGCCTAGGGTCCCCAATCCATAGCTACGTTTTTCCAACATAGGGTCCCATCCACCAGTCGCTTCCAGCATAACCTGGTAGTCTTGTCCATCATAGGGTTCCATTCCCTAGTTGATTCCCAACATAACCCGAGGACCTTTTTTTCTATTTCATCATAACCCGATGACTTTCTCGGCATAACGCATGGACCGCCCCAGCATAACTCGATGACCTTTTTTCTCTTCCTGCATAACTCGAAGACTTTCCCGGTATAACCCGCGGGCCTCCCCGGCATAACCTGAGGACCTTTTTTTTTTCCGGCATAACCCAGTGACTTTCCCGGTGTAACCCGTGGACCTCCCCGGCATAACTCGAGGACCTTTTTTCTATTTCGGCATAACTCAATGACTTTCCTAGCATAACCCGTGAAAGTCCCCGGCATAACCCGAGGATCTTTCCCTTTTCCGGCATAATCCGATGACTTTCCCGGCATAACCTCTGGGCATCCCAACATAATCCGAAGATCTTTTTTTCCTTTTAGGCATAACCCGATGACTTTCTCGGCATAACCCGTGGACCTCCTCGGCATAAAACAAGGACTATTTTTCTTTTCCGGCATAACCCTATGAATTTCCCGACAGAACCCGATACCTTTTTTCTGTTCTTGTATAACCCGATGACTTTCCCAGCATAACCCGATGACCTCACTGGCATAGCCCGAGGAGCTTTTTTTATTTTTTGGCATAACCCGTGCACCTCCCCGGCATAACCTGAGGACATGTTTTCTTTTCAGGCCTAAACAACTGACTTTCCCGGCATAACCCGTGGACCTCCCCGGCATAACCTGAGGACCTATTTTCTTTTCAGGCATAAACAGCTGACTTTCCCAGCATAACCCGTGGACCTCCCCGGCATAACCTGATGACCTTTTTTCTTTACCGACATAACCCGTGGACCTCACCGGTATAACCCAAGGACCTTTTTTCTTTTTCGGCATAACCTGATGACTTTCCCGACATAACTCGTGAACCTCCCCGGCATAACCCAAGGAGATTTTTTCTTTTCTGGTGTAACCTGATGACCTTCCCCGGCATAACCCGTGGACCTCCCCAGCATAACTCGAGGACCTTTTTCTTTTTCGGCATAAACCGATGACCTTTTTCGGCATAACCCTAGGAACTTTACGGCATAAACCGATCATTTTTCTAGCATAACATGGTAATCTTCCCAACTTAGGGCCCCCGATCCCTAGTTGATTTCGTTATAGATATAGGGCTCCACACCCTAATCTCCTTTTCCCAAGGATACTCAATCCCGATTTTATTGTTTTCAATAAAGAAATAGCTTAGATTTTGTTGCACTAATTCACGAAATTTTCCTATTGAAAACTTGGGCAGAAAATTTTGGTGCCTAAACAGGTTTTTTTACCATAAAGCACAAGGTTTGAGATGACCAAAAGAAGAAGTCTCAACCCTAGTAAAAGAAAATAATAACAAGAAAAGAAGTTGAACTCTAAGTGTAGAAGCGGAAAAAGGATGCGGACTGCTCAAGATATGATTAAAGTCACAAGTTTTGCATGTCCCGCCTTGATCCGAAAAGCTGAAGAAGAATAAACCAGCGGTTGTAGCTAAGGAGCATCAAGATTCATATCAAAGTCTTTAGAAAGAAAAAACCCAAAGAGAAAACCAAGAAAACTTTCAATTTCAAACGATATTTCAGCTTATGAAGACTAGAAGAAAACAGGGAGGTGTTTGAGTTTTTTTTTAGGTTTCTAGAAATTTGATGTATTTCTCAGAATTTGTGCAGAGAATGATGCTAATGATTGTTTTTTTTAGAATGGAGTAACCTACATATATAGGCTGCCTAGGGAGGGTATATTTTGGGGAATATTCCTTATCCTAGGTGCTGAAAATAGTACAATACAGCTGTCCTTATCCTATTTTAGCATCTTTTATAACAGCTACGATATTTGTACCATTTCTAGGAAGCTTATGATTTTTATCCTAAGTGGAAGTCTAATTTTACCCTTCAAGTTACTGCTTATTTCATATGTAACTTAAATTCTTTTAGTTCAATTAGGTCCCTAAGGTTCCTATTCATTTTAAATCATGATAGACAAAGACCAACTTAGAAAGGATGGGAAATTTGGAAAAAATGCCTAATAAAAAACAAGTGAATGGAATCACTCAATAAACATAAACATTTGACTAATTAAACCAAAACAATAATGAATTCGAAGAACTAATGCACCTATAATTAAACAGAAATAGAATTACAAAGACTAAAACGGCCTTAAATAAATTTTGTACCTAGCATGGAAAAACAGTGAAACCTAATTAATCTAACACATGCAATTGAATAATGATGTTCAGACATACTTCAATTAATTTACTTAAACAGGAACAAATAATCAACTAAGCAATTATGAATAAGAATAGAAAATCTAAAATTAAAACCCTAAAACATGCGGCTAAAGGAAGCAATTAACAATTAATGCAAGGTAAAGATAATCAGAGAAAGAAACTACCTAAAACTAGACCTTAATATGAACTCGGCCAAACTCCTCAAGGCATAAATGAACTTGAACTACTATTAATTGAATGTTCTTAGCAAGAACAGTCGACTAATGGATGTTTTGGGTTCATTTGTCCAAATACTGACCAAGAAAAGAGGAAAGAAAAATTTTAGGATTTTGGTCTTAGATTCGAAATTAGGGCGATTTGAGCGAGATTCGAAAGGATTTGTTTGGGGTTTTGTAAAGAGGATGGGGTGAGGAGTATCTGCTATGCATTTGGTGGCGTTTGGAGGGGTCAGGGTTTTGACCCTAAATTTCGATCTGAGACTCGAGAACTTCGGCCGGGATTTGAGAAAAATCAATTGGAGATTCAAAATGAGGAGGGGATGGGGATTTCAGGTTGTAAGTTTGGAGAAGATTGGTGGTGTTCCGCCACAGTGAGACGATTTCCGGCCGGCCGACCACGGCGGAGGAGGGCAGAGCCGGCGAGGGATTTTAGGGCAGCTATGGTTTGGCATTTTTAGAGAGATGAGTGACAATGTCGAGCCTTTGGGGTTAGGGGAGGATCTGTTCGAACACTTTTACGCAAAATACTCGCCTAGTTCCGAGACGTTGGATCACAAGGATCCAACTGTTGTGATTGATGGACGATGAAACGGGGTCGTTTGGTTAAGGCGGGGAATTGGAACGGGCATGTGAAATTGGGCAAGGCTAATTTCGGGCAGATTTGGGTAGTTTTTAGGCTTCGTCGATTGAAAAGGCATTTGGGCTGGGATTTTGGACAAAATTGGGTATAACATCAACCCAATTGAAATACCCCTTTTTTATTTCCTTTTTCTTTTCTTTTCTTTTCTTTTCTTTGTCTTCTTGTTTTATTAAAAATCCTAAAATTAAAATCTTAAATTACCTAGATTATAAAATTAGACCAATTACAATAATTATAAAAGTTACTTAATCCTAAATTAAAAAGTTAAAAATCAATAATCTAAAAATAAAAGTAAAAAAGTGTAAAAATGAGCCCTTTTTTGTGATTTTTATTTTAATAAATAAATAATTAACCAATTAATCCAAAAAATACAAAAACATAATCTTAATACAATGCATGATATTTTTGGCATTTTTTCATGATTTAAATTAAAATTAAACATGCATGAAAATGCAAACAGTTGATAAAATTCTACCAAAAAATTCCTAATAATGGAAAATAATTAAGAAAAAATCTATTTTTTTGGTATTTTATAAGAGTATTTCATATAGGACAGAAATCAAATGCTCACAGTTTTCCCTCTTTGCTCGAAAACACGACGAGTTTCGGGCAAAGATAAAATGAGCAATTATGAGGGATTTTTGCCCGTTTGAAACTCTATGAGAAACATCTTTTGAAAGATTCTGACCGAACCTTGCTTCAGAGGTTGCATACATATCCTTGGCTATAAAGGAATCAGTTCAGTGTAGTTCTGGGAGTTTTGATAGTTGGGACTACCGGGAAACTGTGGATTCACTGTTGTTGCTGTTGTTTCTGCTAGCTGAGCTCCTTATTACATAGAAATAAAAGATGAAAAACTAAACCAACTAAGCATATCATATACAAGTTAAAGGATTCCTATCTATAGACCTTTAACATCTTGATCTTGAGTCTTGGTCAGCTCTTCCTATAGACTCTCATCTGAATCTCGATGCTTGTTAATTGCAACTATTGGTCCATTCTTCTTCAGCTTTTCGAATCATGATGGGATGTGGAAAGCTTGTGTGTTCAATCACATCTTGGGCAATCCACACATTTTCTCCGCTTCTGCACTTTGAGTTCAACTTCTTTTCTTGTTCTTTTGGCCGTCTTAAACCTTGTGCTTCACAATGAAAACCTGTTCAGGCACCGAAGCAAACAACAAACAAAATTTTTCTGCTCCAGTTTTCACAAAAAAAATTTCGTGAGTTATTGTAACAAAACCTAAACTACTTCTTTATTAAAAGCAATAAAATCAGGATTGTGTATCCTTGGGAAAAGAAATTAGGGAGTGGAAGCCCCGTGTCCAAAATAAAATCAACTATGGAGTAGAAACCTTATGTTGGAAAAGAAGACTAGGGAGTGGAGACCCTATGACGAAAAATAAAATCAACTAGAGAATGGAGACCCTATGTTAGGAAAGCAGACTAGGGAGTGGAGACCCTATGTCCAAAATAAAATCAACTAGGGAATGGAGACCCTATGCCTAAAATAAACTCAACTAGGGATTGGAGACTCTATGTTTAAATAATTTCTACTAGGGAGTAGATACCCTATCTTGGAAAACCGACTGGGGAGTGGAGACCCTATGTCTAAAATAAATTCAACTAGGGAGTGGAGACCCTATGTTGGAAAAGCAACTAGGGAGTGGAAACCCTATGTCTAAAATAAAGTCACCTAAGGAGTGGAGACCCTATGTTGTGAAAGCGATTAGGGAGTGGAACCATATGTCTAAAATAAACTCAACTAGGGAGTGGAGACACTATGTTGGAAAAGCGACTAGGGAGTGGAGACCCTATGTCTAAAATAAATCAGCGAGGGAGTGGAGACCCTATGTTGAATAAACGACTAGGGAGTGGAGACCCTATGTCTAAAATAAACTTAACCAGGGAGTGGAGACCATATGATGAAAAAATTACTAGGTAGTGGAGACCCTATGTTTAAAATAAAATCAACTAGGGAGTGGAGACCCTATGTTGTGGAAGCGGTTACGGAGTGGAGACCCAGCGTTTAAAAATAACTTCAACTAGGGTGTGGAGACGCTATGTTGGAAAACCGACTAGGGAGTGGAGAACCTATGTCTAAAATAAACTCAATTAGGGAATGGAGACCCGATATCTAAAATAATTTCAACTAGGGAGTGGACACCCTATGTTGGAAAAGTGACTAGGGACTGGAGACCCTATGTCTAAAATAAACTCAACTAGGGAGTGGAGACCCTATGTTGTAAAAGCGACTAGGGAATGGAGACCCTATGTCTATAATAAAGTCAGCTAGGGAGTGGAGACCCTATGTTATGAAAGCAACTAGGGACTGGAACCCTATGTCAAAAATAACTTCAACTAGGAAGTGGACACCCTATGTTGGAAAAGCGACTAGAGAGTGGAGACCCTATATCTAAAATGACTTCAACTAGGGAGTGAAGACCCTATGTTGGAAAAGTGACTAGGGAGTGGAGATCCTATGTCTAAAATAAAACTCAACTAGGGAGTGGAAACCCTATGTTGGAAAAATGACTAGGGAGTAGAGACCCTATGTCTAAAATAAACTAAACTAGGGAGTGGAGACCCTATATTGGAAAAGCGACTAAGGAGTGGAGACCCTATGTCAAAAATAAATCAGCTAGGGATTGGAGACCCTATGTTGGAAAAACGACTAGGGAGTGGAGATCTTATGTTTAAAATAAACTCAACCAGGGGGCAGAGACCCTATGTTGGAAAAACGACTAGGGAGTGGAGACCCTATGTCTAAAATAAAATCAACTAGGCATTGGAGACCCTACATTGGAAAAGCAGACTAGGGAGTGGATACCATATGCCTAAAATAAAATCAACTAGGGATTGGAGACCCTATGTTGGAAAAACGACTAGGGAGTGGAGCCCATATGTCTAAAATAAATTCAACGAGGGAGTGGAGACCCTATGTTGGAAAAACTTAGATAGAGATTAGGGACCCTAGGCTACCATGATTTTGAATTTTTCTCCTCTTCTTCTTTATTTATTTCATGGAATAAATGAATGCAGGAAAGAATTTTGGAAGGGTCTTCCTTTTTTTGTTGTTGCAAAGCTCTTTCTAGCCCTTGTGCAATTTCTTTCTTTGTTGCACCTGCTTATTGCAAGGCTTGCTTTAATTACACTTATTTCTTATTTTCAAACAAAGAACAATTGTTAGTTTGAAACGGTGGTTGGTCTTGTGGCCTTGACTGTTTTGATCCCGGCCTAACTCTTTTGATGAAATCCTTTACCGCTTGTTGGATTTCTTGAGACCGACCTCTCTTTTGGAACTAGGGACTTTGACTTTCTAATGTTCCATACGATGGTTCACCTGTGTGTGGTCTTTTGCCTTTTCATCTAATTTTGCCTTTTTGGGAACTTGACATTGGGTTTCTTTCTTTTTCAATAATTTTAACTCTGAAGAATCGGCCATCATGGCCAGTCGAGATCGACTTGATGCACCTGCTAAGGCTGGGTGCTTTTACTTGAATTCGGCTTTTATTAAGCAGAAACCTATAGAACCAATCTTTCCATCTTTTCGTCTTATTAGTTTCGGAGAAGAATAAAACCGTAAGGGATTCAAAGAAAAGTAAGCAAAATATGGGACAATGAAATTAACAAGAGTGTCCCTTTCAGGGGTAGAAAGAAGGACTTATCTAGTGTGTATGCAGACTTCAATAGACATGACATGCTTCTTGGACTGGATACCCAATCTGCATAAATATCCAATCTCACATAAACGCATCATAACTTGTGTTTTAAGACTGATAGACCTTGCAAGGACTCTTTCAGTGTCAATGGTTGTAAGGAAATCCTTCTTCTCGATCAATGGTGCCCTTTGCGGATTTTCACCAATTGACCTTTCTCTTTTCTCTTTTCACCATAGTCTTATAGTGCTCTTTGCGAGTTTTCACTAACAAGACTCTCTCATTTTCAGTTAATCTACTCACCATCACCTTACGGTGCCCATGTGGGTTTTCACCAATAAGACTCTCTTATTTTAGTTCCCTCATCTTGTTACATCAGATCCAAGCAAACACATTCTTCAATTCTTGAATAATTCTCACCGATTGATTAGAATGGCGTTGGATAGGATTTGGGGGTAAAATGAAATTGGACTGAATTACAACTTTGGAACCATTTAGGCGGGATCATTGTCGAACTATCATAACATCTGCCCCAGTTTCACTTTTGGGGAAATTTGGATTTTTGTTTTGGTGTGACTGAACCCCGGAGAGAGGCTGCCCACGTATCCTTTTGCAATCAAGTTGAACATAGTTCAAGAAACTTGTTTTTTTTTTGATTTTTTATTTTTTTTACAAACGTTTTTGGGTTGCAAAGAGGGTAATCGAAGAAAAGTAACTGGCTCAAAGGGTTAGCAACGGGTTAAAGTGTTTAAGGCAGTGAGAATGAAAGCATTCGTCATCCCAATCGAATAATATCGGTGCTGTAGCAGGTATAAATGAAATACCTTTTGACTGCGTCTGCATTTATAGCTATTTCTGGATCATTTGCTTCAATACCTCCCAAGTACAACGCCCCTTTTGGCAACAAATTTCTTAATGTATGGACCTTTCTAATTTGGAGCGAACTTTCCTTTTGCTTCTTGGTGGTGAGGGAGAATACGCCTCAAAATGAGTTGCCCCACTTCAACGTTCCTAGGCCGCACTTTCTTATTGCTGGCACGGGCCATTCTTTGTTGATACAACTTCCCGTGGCAGAGTGCGGCCATTCGCTTTTCATCAATCAGGGTTAATTGTTCTAGATAGATTTTGACCCACTCACTACCCTCAATCTCTACTTCAATTATTATCTGGAGAGATGGAATTTCAACTTCGGTGAGTATTACAGCTTCAGTGACGTAGAACAATAGATAGGATATTGCTCCAATCGATGTACGCACAATTGTGCGATATCCTAATAATGTAAACAACAACTTCTCATGCCATTGTCTAGAACTCTAGATCATTTTTCTAAGAATCTTCTTGATGTTCTTATTTGCTGCTTCGATGGCGCCATTAGCTTTGGGCCGATAAGGGGTAGAATTCCGATGCATGATCTTAAATTGTTCGCATATCTGCCTCATCAAATGACTATTCAAGTTCGCAGAATTGTCCGTAATGATAATTGTATGGATAGAAAAATGGCAAATGATGTTGGAGTACACGAAGTCTACCATAACTTTCTTAGTGATAACTTTGAGAGTAACTGCTTCAACCCACTCTGTGAAGTAATCGATGGCAACCAAAATGAATCTATGCCTATTTGAAGCTTTTGGCTCGATTGGCCCAACGACATCCATACCCCAAGAAACGAACGGCCAAGGTGCCGATATAGGATGCAGTTTTAAAGGTGGTGCATGAATCAGATCATCGTGTACCTGAAACTGATGACATTTGTTGATAAAACTGAATCAGTCCTTTTCTATGGTGATCCAGTAATACCCTAATCGAAGGATTTTCTTTACAAGGACGTATCCATTCATATGAGGTCCTCATACTCCTGTGTGTACTTCATTCATGATTCTTCCGACCTCTTGGGCATCCACATATCTCAAAAGGTTCAAATCTGGAGTCCTTTTGTACAAAACTTCTCCGCTTAGGAAGAAGCCACCGGCAAGCCTTCTAATGGTTCTCTTTTGATCTCCAATGGCTTTCTCGGGATATTTCATTATTTTTAAAACATCTTGATATCATGGTACCATTGATAGACATTGGGCTCCACCTCAACCATATTGCAATAACCATGCCTATCTCTGATCTAGATTTCCAACGGGTCAATGTGGACATTACCTGGATATGACAACATCGAGGCCAAGGTAGTGAATGCATGGACTAACTCATTGTGAAATCGAGGAACGTACCTAAACTCGACGGATTTGAACAGTTTGCTATGATCTTCCACATGTTGCCTGTATGGTATAAGCTTGACATCCCGAGTTTCCCATTGTCCCTGAGCTTATTGGATAATCAAGTATGAATCCCCCATGATTAATAATTCTTCCACATCTTGGTCTATTTCCATGTTCATACCCATAATGCAGGCTTCATACTCGGCTGTGTTGTTTGTGCAGAAAAAGTGAAGCCCGGCTGTGGCCGGGTAATACTGACCAGCGGGCCTTTGTGTTTGTACTTGACAGTCTTGATTTCATTTCATCGAATTTTGAAGATAGTAGCATTTACATTGGAATAATAAAGAGAATAAACTAAAGGAAACATCCGAGTTACACCCTGGAATAACTCATGATGTAGAAAAGGTAGCAAGACTAGACTACTGGGTTTCCCACCTGACTGGGAACAGAGTAGCCTTCCAGTTTTGCAACTTGCCATTGGGCCCCATATACTGCACCTCATTGGTGCTCGAACCTTCTCCCGGCTGGACCATGTGAGTTTCATACAATATCTGCCTCATGGCTACACAAATTTCTTAAATTTCATCGGCCGTGAAGGCCTCATCTTCCTCTTCTGTGTACTTGGGCTTGACGAATGCTTCAAAAAGATGCGGGATTGGTTGAGGAAAGACCCAACCATTGTTCTTTCGCTCATTTTCCCATGTTAAATCAGCTGGCGTTGCGTGAAAACCCACACCGAAAAACTTCTCGCTAGCAGCCAGAGTAATAGGTTATATGATACCTTGCAATAATGTCCCAAGCCCCTTCCCGGTCTTATAACCATGCCTGATCATTTCGTTAGCGACCATAATTGAAACATTTGAGAGAAATGGTTGAGGACACGGTCTTCCTTCTTCACATTGATCTATGACCACAAGCTAGAAAGCTTGATAGACCATATGCTCGCTACCTTCCCTTGCTTCAAGACATGGGACTGATGGGTCCCAAAAAATTGATTGCTCGCCCTCTCCATGGACCACAATCTCTAGATCTTCATATTCAAAGTTCACCATCTAGTGGAGAGTGGAAGGTATGGCCCCTGCCGTGTGAATCCAAGGCCTTCCCAGCAGGAAATTATAAGAAGTGTCCATGTCTAGGACCTGAAATGTCACCTTGAAATCCACAGGACCTATAGTTAAGATCAAATCGATCTCGCCTATTGTGTCTCTCTTTATGCCATCAAAGACACACACACAAATATTTGTTAGGCCTGATTCTCTTAGTCCCAATCTCCATTCCTTGGAAAGTTGAGAGTGGGCAGATATAAACTCTGGATCCGCCATCCAGCGTGACTCTTTTCACATAGTACCCCTAACATTTAACTCTTTTCCCTCACATAGTTTCCCTTATTTCTTCTTCTTTATGCTTTGTTATACATGTTTTATATGATCAAGTTGTTTAGCTTTTGTTCGGGTTGGATTTGGTAAGAAATGAGACACTTAGTCTCTTTTAAGAAGGTTTAAGTTGAAAAAGTCAATCGGATGCTGGCTTATGAGTTAAAGGGCTTGGATGTGAGTTCTGATGGTTAGGTTAGCTTCGGGAGGTGATTTATGACTTACGAGTATGATCGAAATTGGTTTTGGAGGTCCAGTGTAGAATTATGATTGAATTGGCGAAGTTTGTTTTTTGGCGAATTCCGGTTGTTAGGTGAGATTTTGATTTGAGGGTTGCAATGGAATTCCGAGAGTTTCTATAGCTTCGATATGTCATTTGGGATGTGTGTGCAAAATTTTAGGTCATGCAGACGTGGTTTGGTTGGGTTTTTGATCGAAAGCGTACTTCGGAAGTTTTTAGGAAACTTAGGCTTGAATTCGATGAATTTTGGGTAATTTGATGTTGTTTGAGGTGTTTTGATGATAGGAGCAAGTTTGAATAAGGTATTGGGTCATGTTAGTGCTTTTGGGTGAGGTCCCTGGGGCCTCGGGGTTATTTCGGACGTCTAACGGGATGTTTTGGAACTTGAGTGATTGCAGATTTCTATTGCTTCTGGTGTTTTCGCATCTGTGGTTTGGGGACCGTAGGTGTGGTATAACAAATGCGTTAATTGAGTCACAGAAGTGGAAAGGCTGAGGGAGGCCTAGAACCGCAAATGCGAAAAAGGGACCGCACCTGTCGAGCGGCAGATGCGGCGAGTGGACTGCAGATGCGGTAGGCGTCCGTTAAGTGAAATTCGGCACATGTAGAGAGATGACCGCAGAATCAGAACCGCAGAAGTGGGTATTGGACCGCAAATGCGGTTATGTCTTGGCAGGAAGTATATATGTTTCTTCTTTGCGATTTTTGAAGGATTTAATTCATTTTTAACTTCGGATGAAGGGCTTTTCGCCTATTTTGAAGAGAGATTTCAAGAGATCTTCAATAAGGTAATGATTTTGGACCTAAAACACACTTCTATGGTAATATTTCACGGATTGGGAAAAACTTATGGAATTAATGGACTAAAAATGGAGGTTTAGGGCTTAAGTTTAAGAGAGTTTAAATTGGGAATTTGAGGGGTCAATTGAACTCCGATTCTTGTGATTTTGATATGTATAAACTTGTAGGGAGACGAGAAATCTAAAGATGTAAGAATTTCTGAGTTTCGAGAAGTGGTCTAGGGGATCGGGTTTTGCTAAATTCGGGATTCTTGATATTTTTCGATTGTTTTCGCTTGGACTTTGTTCCCTTAGCATATTGTGACGTATTCTTTCTGAATTTGGTTAGATTCGATGCGCGTGAAAGCTGATTCAAGAGGCAAAGGCGTTGCAAGATAGAGATTTAGCCGGTTCAATGTGAATAATGATGTTAAATGATGTCCTGAGGGTTTAAAACCACGAAATGCACATCGAGTGCCTGATTGAGGTGACATGCGCACCGGCTAGCGAGCGCGGGGTAGAGCACCATTAGGGATTACGACTTGGTGTGTCCCGATTGATTAATTTACTGCGTATTTGACTAAAACTTGTTGATTATCATCATGATTGGGTTTAAAACCACGAAATGCACATCGAGTGCCTGATTGAGGTGACATGCACACCGGCTAGCGAGCGCGGGGTAGAGCACCATTAGGGATTGCGACTTGGTGTGTCTCGATTAATGAATTTACCACGTATTTGACTAAAACTTGTTGATTATCATCATGATTTGGGCCAATTTCCATATTTGGGCTTCGTGCCGACTATTTGATCCCTTTGGGGATTTTTACTGATTTTCCTCACTTTACTTGTTAAAAATCATATCCTCAGTCATGTTTCTATTTTTTTTGAACGATTTGAGCCGGTTTTATCATTTTATATCTAAATGAGAGGAGTGTGTGGAATGAGATCTCTATCATCTATTATTGTGCCCGAGGGGCTATTTTGAGCACGTGATTTTTGCCCTATATATGAATTATTCCCAAAAATTCAAACAAAAAAGACTTTTCCTTATTTTTACAATTTTTGTGAATTTTGGTGTTATTTTTTGTTAATTGTTTGCATTTTATTCGTGCATGTTAATTCATATGAAAATACAAAAAAATATGCTTTTGCATTTAGGATCTAATTTCATATTTTAGCATTAATTAGGGGTTAATTTGGTTTAGAACAAAACATGAAAAATCACAAAAATAATTCACTTTCTCATTTTAATTGTTTTAATCGTGAATTCGTCACAAAATAGCTTGTAAAACAATTTTAGGAATTAAGTAGTTTAATTTTAAAATATATTAGGATCTTATTTTAATTTTTTGCACATTTATAAAATTAGAAAAAATAATACAAGAATACAAAATGGAAAAACAAAAAGAAAAGGAAGCAAATGAAAAGGAAATTTTGGGCCAAATCCTTGAGCCCAAACGAAATTACCCTTTAATTAACCCCTGAACCGGACCAAACCCATCCCAAATTACACCCTAACCCGGCCTTCCCCTTAAAGAAACCAAACGACGTCATTTGATTTAGTTCGTCTAATCACGACCGTCCATTCCCCATGATCCAACGGTCCTCATCAACCTAAACCATCAGATATAATTGTCCAAAGATGATCAAACCCTAAAAAACATCTCATCCCTTACTCATACCAACCCGTCTGTAATGCCGCCATCGCCGCCGAAGAAAATGCCATCATCTCCGGTGGTTCTCAAATTTACACGCTTAGACCGTCTCATTGTCCCCATCACAAATCTGCCACTATCTCATCTCGAATCCCATCAGAACCTCTTGAATAATAAAAAAGGTTTTGTCATCTCCGTCGTGCACGGTAGCGACACCCCTCCAAATGACCCCAAAGATACACCCTGAACTCTCCTGGTTCTCCTCTTCTGGAATTTCTCATTAGTTTCCGTCAAACACTAACGGAACTGCTCGAATTTTAAACGAGGAGAAGGCAGAACCTCAAGAAGTTCGGGTTTGCTTAATTTCTGCCGAGTCCCAGAGTTCAGTATTGGATTCGAGTCGCAAAACAATGTGTTCATTTGTTCTTTCATAAGAACGAGCGATTACATTATTCCGAGGCTCGAGTCGATTTTTCCAATCTCCGTTCCGGGCTCTGTAGGTAGGGCTTTTGGTCCTTCTTCATCATTTTCCTCTTAACAAATGATATGTCTACCAATTAGTCAATTTAGGACTTTGTTGTAGTTTCTTCATCTATGTCAGTTTGTTTTAACCGGTGTTTAATTACATTAGTTCGTTGTTTGTTCTTCAGTCTCTTTTGATTCATATTGGGTATTGGTTCGTCAATTCAATTATGCTCGATTTGGATTTAAGTGTATTATGACTAGTTAAGAATTTTTTTGTTTGGTTAGTGATAAGATATAGTCTATTCTGATCAGTTTGATTCTGTGTTTTAGTTAATTAGTCTTGGCTATTTTATTTAGGTTCATATCAGTTTCATTTGATCAGTTAGGAGTTTGTTTAATTTTGAATAGTTTTGTTGGTTTAATTCTAGAGTAATGGGTCATTTGTTTATAGTTGATCATTTTCAGATAGGCTAAAAGAGGGCTGAGGTATTATAGTAGTTTCAGGGGGTGCTCAGGGACAATTTGGCTATTTAGAATAGGAGAGTAGTATTCTAGTTAACACTAAAAGTCCCCAGAATCTTCTAGTATGGGGCTCAAGTTTAAATTTCAGTAAGATAGGATAATAACTTGAGAAACAAGTCAAAAAATGAGGGATTAATCTGAAATAAACTAGGGACTGAATTTGAAATCTGAAAATATGACTTGCACCTCATCTTTGCCTATAAAAGGGCATTCCCATGCCTTAACACAGGAGTTTTTTTAGCCTGAAAATTCCTCCCAAAAACTCACACTACAGATTTGAGCCCACAATTTTGAATTTCAAATCAAAAGAGTTGCAAATTTTCTGCTAGATCTTAATTCCTACAGAAAACCAAAAAAAAATACAAAAGCAAATGTAGTAAAAAAACCCAAAAATACTGTTTGATTGTTTCTACTCGTAGGTCATTTTCCAATTTCAGCTCTTGTTTCAATTAGTTTGAGCATTTAAGATAAAAAACAGCCTGCATTTCCCTGTTTTTTCTATTCCATGTTCCAACGTTGGCTCATCTGAAGGTGTTTGGAGTTTATTTGAGTTTGCTAGGTGATTCTGATTGTTGAAAGGGATTTGTGATCTCCTAAAGTTGATTTCGAGTAAAGTTAAGGTGTTTTCGTCGATTTTATTTCTGCCTGGGCATCGTGTTATTAGTTTGGATTTGGATTTGGTCTTGGTTGATGCTGTGATTGTTGATCTGGTGGGTTACTGCTGATCTTTTCCTTCTCTGTTGTTACTTTGCAATTCCAGGTACACGCTTTGAATTCCCAAAGATGTAACATCAAATTGGAATGAAAATGAAGTAGTATTTTAGCTCCAAATTCACATGACTGCCTGTAGCTATAATCAGCACAACAATGCGTCATTGTTAATTTTAGTTGTTTGAATTATATGTTAAATCAGGATTGTTTCTATCGATTTGAATTGTTTGGGACTTGTATTGGACTGTTTTGGAGTATTTGAACTGGAGATTATCTAGTACTCTTTTAGTACACGCTTCCCTGTTTTAAAATTAAAATCAGCTATGTGTTTGGAATTGCGATTATGATAGTCACAGTAAGTCTAGTTTCAAGCTAAACATGTTTCTCTTGTATATTGCAGTAATTAGTATCAGAAGGTTAAACTCTTTAGTTTCATTAAATTCATTGTTCCAACGTAGGTATTGACAATTTTAGGTTAGTAATTAGTAGTAGTAATTTGCTTGAAACGAGTAGACACCGTTAATTCACTAATTAGACAAACTGGTTGTTTAGACGTATTTGGGTTAACTTCAATAGGCATTTGGTCGAAATAACTCAAGGTCTATTGGGTTCAATAATTAGAGTTAGACTTCTTAAGCTATTTTGGGCCTTGCCATAGAAAATTATAAGTCTGTAGTAGTTTGCTAATGGTAATTGTTCAAAACTGGGCCAGTGGTTGTTTGGCTTGCCGATATTATTAAAATGAAATCGATTTGGGCCTTTGCAGACGTGTGGTCCAGACCTGATTCAAGACTGCTTTCTCCTTTGGAGGCTTGTACAAAAACCCAACTTGGGCAGCCATCTCATAGGCACTGAGGCTATTAGTATAATCCCTTGAACTCTAAGCTGAAAACGTGCAAATTAATTAGGACTTTTATTTTACTTTTAGAGACAAAATTAAGTAGAGAATTGTAGTTACTTTTAGGTTGGCTTTAAAATAAATGAGACGAGCCTCGTCCAATTAAAACTCATAAATTGCGGGGCCCTCAATAATTGTTTTCTTACAAAAATACTTAGAATTCGGAATTGGTCGTTTAGCAAGTTTCACGGATCTCCCCAAAGATAATAACGCATTAGTCACTTTAGGCGCGTCTTTAAATAATTTACCTTCTTAAACTCGGGTGCACATTTATGTGACCCAAATCCAAATCCCAACAGAGTCGAAATGCGTCAACAACCACGGGTGCATTGATGTGATGTGGTTTGAGACGCGTTTTCATGACATTGCAATTCCTTTAAAATAATAATAATAAAAGCGGTTTACGAATAAAAGGCACATAAGCTAGCATGTATTAAAATCTGATAAAATCAAATACAACAGTTAAGCGACCGTGCTAGAACCATGAAACCTGGGAATGCCTAACACCTTCTCCTAGGTTAACAAAATTCCTTATCCGAATTTCTGATTCGCGGACTGTTAATAGAGTCATATTTTTCCTCGGTTTGGGACTCAATTGGTGACTTGGGACACCATTAATTTCTCAAGTGGCGACTTTGAAACTTTAATAATTAAATTCCGTTCCGATTGCCCTTTAATTAAAAAAACTCCTTTACGCCCTTGCGGGTATAGCGAAAAAGGAGGTGTATGTGAGGTTAATGACTGAGAGGGTTGAGAACTCCACGGTGAGGATATTATTTTTGTTATGGATTGAACAGCACGCCGCATCAATACTTATACGGATCGGGCTGCGCGCCGCATCAATATAGCACTTCGGTTGTAGGAACCCCTCCGGAGTCTGCACACCCCTAGTGAGCATAATCGACTATGTATATGGACCGGGTTGTACGTCGCTGCAATGTACGGATCAGTCTGCACGCCGCAGTGGTTACTTTTATTTTCTGTTATTGCGAGGGATATGAGTCGAGTGTTGAGAATGTGTACTAAGAGATTATACTGTGCCCGAGGAGCAGATTCCTACTTGTTATTTACCTGTTAAATTACTTATTTTACTTGATTTAAAGAGATTTCATTCGACTTCTTCACTGGTTTATTGCTTTAAGTAATTTTACTGTTGTGATATAGAATTGTTTTGTGCCTTTACGTGCTTTTCATGCTTTCAGTCATTATTTATAATTATTACTCACTTGGTTAGAGTACTCACATTGCTCCCAGTACCTTGTGTGCAGATCCAGGTGTTCCAGAGGCTGAGTGCGATCTTTCCCATTTATCAGCATTTGTCGGAGTGATCGAGGTAGGTGCATGATGACTGCAGAACCGATTTTCTCCTTCTGGATTATTATTTTCTGCGTTCTTAGACATTTTCTTTATTAGGTTGTTCAGACTTGTAATAGAGTCTCTTGACTTGTTACAACGGATCGGTGGGCAATGTAGTGGTATTACCTTTGACTTCCGTATATTATTATTATTATTATTATTATTATTATTATTATTATTATTATTATTATTTTTATTATTATTTTTATTATTATTTTGGCAAACCACTAGGCAAGCGCCTAGGGCTAGTTTTTATTAATAACATAATAGAAAAAGACAACAATTAGGAAAAAAATATAAATTAGGGGGACAGTAGCACCGGTATTGTTACACATATGCCTTGGCTATATAATCTCTCCTCTGCGCCTCACATTGCCTTATGATAGTAGCCTCATGTAGAGTATTCATGGTGTAGCTGCCGACAAAGTCTCACTAGGGCATAAAATCTCATAGCCGTGCAGATATTTTCCAAAGGAATAGGACCAAGGCAATATAAAACAGACTAAACCTTACCTTACTAATCCTATTGAGGCATAAAAAGCCTTACCTACTACCATGCATGTAAAAAATAAGATCTGGAAAGTACCAAATATTCAATGATCATCACAGAGTTTATAATTTACTATGTGAGGATATTACAAATGGGAATACTAAGAAAGTGGTAAAATAGAATGTAGTACCAATTTTATTCTTTTCCAAGCTTGTAAAATCTTCAATTTATAATTCTTTTTTTTTTGGTAATTAAACTTTTATTTACCAGGGAAATTTTTACAAGTAAATCAATAACCCTTTACATATATCCTAATCATTCTGTATTACTACCCACTTTACTTCTTCCTTATATCTATATCATTGAACTATTTACATTGCATACCAATCTAATCTACCTAAAGCCTTTTCTACTCGTTTGTTGCTTCTACTATGTATCTCTTGTATAATCCGCTTGCCCAGTATCTCCCATTTCCTCTCCTTTTCTATGAATATCCTGGAATTTCTTTCCTGCCATACATGATATACACATGCCGCCAGTGTCATCTTATACAGCTCAGTGTTTGCATTTTGTCTCTTCACCTAGTCCTCAGCCCAAGCTAATTCCTCATTCCATCCATATACTATTCTATTTATCCCTTGCCATTGTAGCAGATTAGCCCACAACTTAGCTACAAAGGAGCATTCAAAGAATAAATGTTGTACTATTTCATTCTCTTTTGTACACAGGACACACATCTGATCAACTTGCACTCCCCATTTACTCAGCCTATCTTTAGTGTATAACTTCCCACGAGTTGCTATTGTTAGTGTGAAAGTCCATCTTAGACATCCAGCATTTCTGCACACCAGTCTTCTCCAGCTCACTTTGTTAAAACTTCCTCTCAAAGCATGATATATTTGCTTGATTGAACACTTGCTCATCCTTTTGATGTCTTCAAATGTGAATCCTGCTTCTTCAAAAGTCTTCTTTGCTTTCAGAATCTTACTCATCATCCATGGTGTGTGCTTCAGTTGTACTTCCCATATGCTCCTATCTCGGATGTAATAACTATGTACCTATTGAATCCAAAGCTTGTTCTTTTCTTTGCATAGGTTCTAAAACTGTTTACATATAGTAGCTTTATTCCACAGTATTATACTGATGATATTGAAGCCACCTGCTGACTAGGCATACACACCTTCTCCCATGCAAGCAAAGCCTTCCTGGATATATTTCGTTCACCAGTCCACAAAAAGCTTCTGCAAATTGCTTCAAGTAGCTTGGTGATCTTCTTTGGGAGGACAAATATTTGTGCCCAGAAAGTTTGAATGGAGAAGAGAACACTTTTTATCAACTGAATCCTTCCAGCATATGAGAGGAACATAGTTGTCTATGAAGTTATTCTTCCAGCAATCTTATCAAGTAGTGGCTGGCATTGAGCTACTGATATCCTCTTAGAGCTTAAGTGAACTCCCAAGCATCTGACTGGTAACTCCCCTTTTTGAATTCCAGAAATACAAGTATTCCTTCTTGCATCTCTTAAGTTACTCCTCCAAAGTATATAGAGCTTTTCTGTTTATTAACCTCCAATGCAGAAGCTTTAGAGAATTCCATAAAGCAGTTATACATCAGCTTAATGGAACCTATATCACCCTGCAAAAATGAAGAAGGTCATCCACAAAACAAGGCTGCATAATTTGCAGCTTCTCACATTTGGGATGATAGTTAAAATCTGGGATCTGGCTCAGTGTTTTGAGTTTCCTTGTCAGGTACTCCATAGCAATCACAAACAGGTATGGGGATAATGGATCCCCTTGCCTCAATCCCTTCCTAGCTTCAAATACTTTTGTAAGTGAACCATTGATTAAGATAGAATAATTCACACTCTACATACAGCACATGATCCATCTCACAAATTGTTCTGGAAAAGCCATTGCATTCAACACCTGCTCCATAAATCCCCATTCAATCGAATTATAAGCTTTTTCCATATCCAGCTTCATCATACACCTTGGTGACACCCCTCTCCTTCCATACCCTTTAACTAGTTCATGGCTGAGAATAATGTTATCTGTTATCACTCTGCCAGGGACAAATGTCGCCTGAGACTTATCAATTAACAGATCCATCACCTTTTGTAGCCTTTTGTTAAGTATCTTAGGTATTACTTTATACAAAGTAGTATAGCAAGAAATTGGTATAAATTCTTTGATGCTCGCAGGATTCTTAACTTTTGGGATCAAAGTAATTGTAGAACAATTTGTAGGTTTGTACATTTGAGATGTCTCAACAAATTCTAAGACAACATTTATCACGTCTTCACCTATAACATTTGTAATTCTTTGTTGTTTTCCTTAACCGTATTCAGAATGTATTCAAAAACATCATTTCTTTTCTGAACGGTTGGACCTTGTTGATGTAGTTGGGGTTACCTAGGTCTTGCAAGTCATAAGCCGGTTTAGTAGAGTCTCGCAGATTAGTACATCGGTATTTATCCTCGAGAGGCTACAAAACCTTTAGGAAAAACTCTATCTTCTTGAAATTCTTGTCGTGTGAAATTGTTGATTCGAGTACTAAACTTCTGTTTATTCTATTCTGTCACAGAGAGTGAGGACTCGCACTACCGGACGAGGTGGATGACCACCAGTATCACCCACTGAGGCCACCAGAGGCCGTGTACGCAATCATGATCTTGGCTGAGGCAGAGCATCAAGGGCAGCACCTGTTGATCCACCAGTTGCCCCAGCTCAAGATCAGGCTCCAACATCACCAATTCAGGCACCAGGTGTGGCCATCGTGATCCCAGCTCTCCAGGAGGCGGATTTTGACAGTTTGCACTGGCCTGGATCAGGCAGTTTCAGCCACCATACCAGCAGCTACTTCAAAGGCAGGGGGAGACAATCAGACCCCCGCTGCTCATACACCTGTGCTATTAATGCAGGGACTACAGATGCCAGAGGCACCTCTAGCTCAACCCGTTGCACCAGTGCAGGAGTTCTGGGTTCCAGTTATGCCGGATGATAAACAGCGTTGTCTTGAGAGGTTTGGTAGACTCCAACCTCCATCGTTCAGTGGGGATGAGGGAGAGGATACCCACTATTTTCAAGAGAAGTGTTAGCGGATGCTCTATACATTAGGGATTCTTAAGTCTAGTGGTGTTCCATTCACTACCTTTCTAGGGCTGCCTTCACTTGGTAGGAGGCGTATGAGAGGTGTAGGCATGTTGGTGCAGCACCCCTTACTTGGCAGGAGTTCTCCACTCTCTTCTTGGAGAAATATGTACCCCAGTCCCGTAGAGAGGAGTTGTGCAGACAGTTTGAGTGGTTGAGATGGAGGGATATGACTGTGTCCCAGTCTGAGATGAGGTTTTTAGAGTTGGCTCGTCATACCATTTGGATGGCTCAACTGATAGTGAGAGGATCGGAAGATTTGTTAATGGCCTTAACTACCATCTCTGTATTATTATGACTAGAGAGAGAGTATTGGGTGCTACATTCGAGGAGGTGGTTCATATAGCTAGAGAGATTGATACGGTTCGCCATCAGGATCGAGAGGAGGAGGAGGCCGAGAGGCCTCGAGGTTCTGGCAGTTACAATAGTGCTCCTTCGAGGGGCCAGTTCCAGCATGGTAGAGGTTATTTTTTCAGGCCCGCTCAATCGGACCATCTAGAGTATCGTGGGGCATCTTCAGGCCGTGGTTATCAGGGGCCTCAGCAGGGCCAGTCATCAACCAAGGGTTCTTCCGTGTCAGGTCATTTTACTGGTCACTCCGGTGCTAGCGGTTCCCTTCATTCCCCATCTCCAGTACCGGGGAGTTGCTATGATTGCGGAGAGTTTGGACATATGAAGAGGCAGTGCCCACGACTTCGTGATGGCCAACTTCAGCAGAGGGGTCAATCCTCGACTTCAGCTCCAGTTACTTCACCACCTGCCCAGCCAGCTGGGGGTGGAGTTCAGGCAGCCAGGGGGAAGTCAATCAGGCAGTGGCCAGGCTCATGTTTATGCTATTCCAGGCATGACAGACACTATTGCTTTAGATATTGTCATTATAGGTATTATTTTAGTCTGCCACAAATATGCCTTTGTATTGTTTGCTCTCGGTTCCACCTATTCTTATGTGTCCTCATATTTTTCCCATTATTTGGGTATGCCCAAGGAGTCTTTTATTTTTCCTGTTCATGTGTCTACACTAGTGGGCGATACTATTGTTGTAGACCGTGTTTATCGATCATGTGTAGTGACTATTGAGGGTCTGGAGATCTGAGTTGATCTATTTCTATCGAGCATGGTGGATTTTAATGTCATTTTAGGCGTGGATTGGTTATCTATGTGTCATGCTATTCTAGATTGTCATGCCAAGATAATCACTTCAGCAATGCCAGGTGTACCGCAGATTGAGTGGCGTGGTGTGACTGATTATGTTCCTAGTAGAGTTATCTCTTTCTTGAAGGTCCAACGTATGGTTAGGATGGGTTATCTTTCGTATCTAGCCTTTGTGCGGGATGTTGGAGTTGAGACTCCCAGTATTGATTTTGTCCCAGTTGTGAGGGACTTCCCAGATGTATTTCCTGCAGACCTACTAGGCATGCCGCCGGACAGGGACATTGATTTGGTATTGACCTGTTGCTGGGAACTCAGCCCATTTATATTGTGTCGTATTGTATGGCACCAGCAAAGTTGAAAGAATTAAAGGAGCAGCTTCAAGAACTACTAGATAAGGGGTTTATTTGGCCTAGTGCGTCATCTTGGGGTGGCCGGTTCTGTTTGTAAAGAAGAAGGATGGCACAATGAGAATGTGCATCGATTAGGAAATTGAAAGAGGTAACAATTAATAACAAGTATCCTTTGCCTCATATTGATGATCTATTCGGCCAGCTTTAGAGAGCGAGGGTGTTCTCCATGATTGATCTCCGTTCGGGCTATCACCAGTTGAAGATAAGGGATTTAGATATTCTTAAGACTACTTTCAGGACTTGATATGGTCACTTAGAGTTTCTTGTAATCTCTTTCGAGCTAACCAATGCCCCAGCAGCGTTCATGCATTTGATGAAAAGCGTATTCTAGCCTTATCTTGATTTATTTGTTATAGTCTTCGTTGATGATATTCTGGTATATTCGCATAGTCAGGAGGAGCACACAGAGCATTTGAGGGTTGTGTGGCAGCAATTGAGGGAAGAGCAGCTTTATACAAAGTTCTTCAAGTGTGAGTTTTGGCTCAGCTCCGTGGCATACTTGGGACACGTGGTGTCCAACGAGGGGATTTAAGTTGATCCAAGGAAGATAGAGGTGGTACAGAGTTGGCCCAAACTGTCATCAGCTACGGAGATTCATAGTTTTCTTGGGTTGGCAGGCTATTATCGTCGGTTTGTTCAGGGATTCTCATCTATTGCATCACCCTTGACTAAGTTGACTCAGAAGGGTGCTCTATTTGTATCGTTGGATGAGTGTGAGGAGAGATTTCAGAAGCTCAAGATGGTTTTGACCACCGCTCCAGTATTGGTTTTGCCATCAGCTTCAGGTTCATATACCGTGTATTGTGATGCTTTGAGAGTTGGGATTGGTTGTGCATTGATGCAGGAAGGTTGAGTTATTTCATATGATTCTCGTCAGTTGAAGCCCCATGAGAAGAACTACCCCGTTCATGATTTGGAGTTGGCTGCTATAGTTCATGCACAGAAGATTTTGAGGCATTATTTGTATGGCATATCTTGTGAGGTATTCACTAACCATCACGGCCTTCAACATTTGTTCAAGCAAAAGGATCTTAATTTGAGGCAGCGGAGATCGTTGGAGTTGCTTAAGGATTATGATATTACCATGTTGTATCATCAGGGAAAGGCCAATGTAGTGGCCGATGCTTTGAGATGAAGGGCAGTGAGTATGGGGAGCTTGGCGTATATCCCAATTGGGGACAGACACCTTGTAGTTGATGTTCAGTCCTTGGCTAATCGGTTTGTGAGATTATATATTTTGGAGCCGAGTCAGGTGTTGGCTTACGTGGTTTCTCGGTCTTCTTTATATGATCGCATCAGAGAGCGCCAGTATGATGATCCGCATTTGCTTGTCCTTAAGGATAGAGTTTAGTATGATGATGCCAGAGATGTGACCATTGGAGATGATGGAGTGTTGAGGATGAAGGGTTGAATTTGCATGCCCAATGTGGTTAGGCTTTGGGAGTTGATATTGGAGGAGGCCCATAGCTCGCGGTATTCCATTCATCCGAGTGTCGCGAAGATGTATCAGGATCTTAGATAGCATTATTGGTGGCGGAGAATGAAGAAAGATATTGTGGAGTTTGTAGCTTGGTGTCTAAATTGCCAGCAGGTGAAATATGAGCATCGGAGACTGGGTGGCTTGCATTAGTAGATGGTTATTCCCTAATGGAAGTGGGAGAGCATAACTATGGATTTTGTTACTAGACTCCCAAGGACTATTAAGAAGTTTGATGCTATTTGTACTACTTATTCTTCAGAGCGGCAGGCACAAATATATATTTGGGAGATTGTTCGGCTGCATGGTGTCCCAGTTTCAATCATATCAAATCAGGGCACTCAGTTTATTTCCTAGTTTTGGTTGTTAGTTCAGCGAGAGTTGGGTACTCAGGTACAGTTGAGCACAACCTTTCACCCTTAGACGGACGGGCAGTCCGAGCGCATCATTCAGATATTGGAGGATATGCTACGCGCCTATTTTATTGATTTTGGAGGGTCATGGGATCGATTTCTACCACTTGCAGAGTTTGACTACAACAACAGCTACCAGTTGAGTATTCAGATGGCTCCATATGAGTCCTTGTATGGGAGACGATGTAGATCTCCAGTTGGTTGGTTCGAGCCCAATGAGGGTAGGCTATTGGGTGCAGATCTAGTTAAGGACGCTTTAGAAAAAGTGAAGGCAATTCAGGAGAGACTTGGAATAGCACAGTCGAGGCAGAAGAGTTATGCGGACAGGAAGGTTCGAGATGTATCCTACATGGTTGGTGAGAAGGTCCTGTTGAAGGTTTCACCCACGAAGGGTGTTATGAGATTCGGAAAGAAGGGGAAGTTGAGTCCGCGATTCATTGGGCTTTTTGAGGTACTTCGGAGGATTAGGGAGGTGGCTTATGAGCTTGCCTTGCCATCCAGCTTGTCGAGTGTACATGCAGTTTTTCATATTTCTATGCTTTGGAAGTATATTGGAGACCCGTCCCATGTTCAGGATTTCAGTATGGTTCAGTTGGAGGGGGATTTGACATATGATGTAGAGCAAGCAGCCATTTTGGAGCGTCGGGTTCAGAAATTAAGGTCAAAGGATGTAGCTTCAGTGAAGGTGCAATGGAAGGGTTGATGTAATGACCCAACCGGTCATTTTGAGTTCCAACACGTCATTCAGTAGTTTGAGGTCATGAGAAGCTTCATCTCAGGTATATTGACTTGTGTGTGTGGTCAGAACTAAAATTCAGGAAGTTTGGAGTCAAATCTAAATGGAAATTATCATTTTTAAAGCCTTAAGTTGGAGAAAACGAACTAGGATTCTAATTTTAAGTAAAAAAACTCGAAATTGGGATCCGAAGGTTCCAACAGGTTCGTATGATGATTTCGGACTTGGGTATGCCCGGATCGGGTTTTGGATAACCCGGGAGCATTTTGGTGCCTATCGTGGAAGATAGCATTTTTTTTGAAGAAATTGCATCAATTTGGCTTAAAATGCATTTCAGTGTTATTGATGTCCGTTTGGAATTCCGAGACTGTGAGTAGCTCCGTATGCTGATTCTGGATTTGGGAGCGCGATCGGAAGTGAAATAGGAGGTCCGTAGGTCATTTTGGAGCCGTTTGCCTAAAGATAAAAATTTGAAGTTTTTTGAGAAAATTCGACCGGAAGGAGGAAATTTTTATATCGGGTTCGAAATGCGACTCCGAAAGTTGGGGAAATTCCGTAATGTCGAATGTGACTTGTGCAAAATTTGAAGTCATTCGTGAATGATTTGGTAAGGTTTGAGACACTTAGTCTCTTTTAAGGAAGCTTAAGTT